>LFIW01000658.1:0-82674 GCA_001625285.1 Colletotrichum incanum
GAGAGAGAGTGTGTGTGTGAGAGAGAGAGAGAGAGAGAGAGAGAGAGAGAGAGAGAGAGAGAGAGGGTGAGTGAAAGCCCACTTCCAAGAGAATCACATCCGCGCCCCTCTTCCCACCGGGAATCCACCAAGCAAGTCAGGGGGCCTTGAAGTGCAGGCCCGAATGCGATGAGGTTTGTGGGTTGCGCAGTATTCTTTTGCCGTCCCTGCAGACTTCGAATGTCTCTTTTGAGCGAGTAGCACGTGGCCCACACCCTCCGCGGTAGGATAGCAGCCAGGGGAACGGCACTGACTGATTCAGTCATCAGCGATAACGTTCGATCGCGATACCAGAAAAGCTCTCTTATATATTGTGTCACTTGCGGGCTGTCCTGATTCAGACTGTTGTCTCTATCGTCTACCACGTGAGGGTTTGCTCGAAATGTCACTGGTTGGCCAACGAGCCCCGACAAGCACGCCAGTACCACGGTAAGAGGTAGGGATGCAACCAAGCAAGTGATTGAGGGCTGTAGTGTTGCATTTAAAATGCTAGCCAGGGGTATCTGAGGTTTTACAATGTCGAACTCCGCACCGGGCCCCCCATGGTGCTTTTCCACCCTTCTGACAACGGGTAGTATCGTACGTACGCCTACCTAGTATTCGCGGACAATATCCGACGTGTTGGCCCTATTCGCAAACGCTTATCCAGATTCAAATGTAACCCGTGGATCTGGCGGAGGCCTCGCTCTTGATCGCTTCACGGATGTTTATGGGCCTGGTCTGGAATGGTTCGAACTTCGAAGCTTTCTCTATTACTATTACTACTCTCTGATCACCTGGTGGGTAATCCCCGCGAGTCTACCTTGTCGAAGATAGCTAGCTCCGCTTATCTCAAGGCACGTCCTCCGGGATGGCTGTCAAGTGACAAACCACACACTCTCTCTCCCCCCCGTCTCATCGCCCTAGCCCGCTCATCCCAAGGAGCCTTCAAGCAGCAATCTTCTCCTGTCCGACCTTGGCGGCGAGCTCAACGCCCTCGATGACCAATTCCGGGTGGGACAGGAAGGGAGAGTGCGACGAGTTGGCGTAGAAGGTCGTGTATCCCGTCGGGAACTGCGCGGCCATGGCCTCCTGCGTCGCCAAGGGGATGGCCTGGTCTTGCTCGCAGTGGAAGTACATGACCTCGATGCCGTTGTTCCAGGGCTCATACGTCGCGGGGTCGGAGAAGACGCGCGCGGACTGCCAGCTGAGCTCCGCGATGGCCTTGGCCCGGAGGATTGGGTTGACATCCGCGTAGAAGATGGTCTCCGGCTGGTCGGCGTAGACCTTGTCACCCTAAGAATTTTGTATTAGCGGGTTTTTGTTGGAGACTGTTAATCATTGGGGGGTTTGGCTGTTGGGGGAGATTTATGCTCCTTGACATGTCGCATGCCAAAGGCAAGGGTATATAAAACAGTGAAAGGTAGATGGAGAGGGAGGGCAGCGACTTCGAATATGCAATCGAGTGGAGGTTTGGTTCGTGTCAAAACTTACATCAGCTCTCATCCACGGCAGGTACTCTCCGTTGAGCATATCCAACAGGCTGGTTCCGTTGGGCGCGGCGAAGGCGCTCAGGTACACCATCATGATGACACCACCGGTCTCGCCGTTGGCAGCGCGCTGCTGGTACCCCAAGCCCTCGACGGCGTTGCTGCCGACCATGCCGCCGTACGAGTGGACGACAACGACGACCTCCTTGCCTGCGTCGGCGAGGGTCTCGATGGTGGACCGCAGCACTGCGGCGTCCTCCTCGAGGCCGACGGTGGCGGGCTCCGCGCCGACAGAGGGCAGCTTGATGGCCTTGGACTCATAGCCTTTAAGGGTCAGCCCGGCGCGGACGAGGTCGAAGGACTGGGGGCCGTGCCAGGCACCCGGGGTGAAAACCACGGTGGGCAGGGTGGCTGCGCTCGCCACAAGGGCCGAGGAAAGGAGACCGACGATCTTGGGGAACATCTTTTGAAGTATGCCAAGGAGCAAGGAACACAGGCAACTGCCGATGAATGGACGAGTAAGGTTCAAACAGCTACTAGTAGGGGGAACAGAGGGACCGGTTCCGTACTTTCAAGCGGACGTTGAATCGTTGGAACGGATGGCGGGCAATGAGTGGTGGCGTGCCGGAGGTGTATTAAAGAACGATCCAAGTTGGATTGGTGGTGGGTAGTAATATACCCAGAGGGACTCGAAAGGTGAGGCGATAGAGAAAGATTTAGGATGCCAACGCGCGAGAAGTCGAGGAGATCACAAAAACACCAAGAGAGTAAGAGACGAACGTGACATTTTAACCTCGTCGAATTCTTGTGCCGTGAACCTCGCCCTGATTACCACCTGAACAGCATGGCTTGGTCCATTGTCTAGGCCCATGTCAATATTGATGTAGCGGCCTTCATTTCCTCATGATATCGCCCCCCCCCCCCCCCCCCCCCCCCCCCCCCCCCCATTTCCAAGAAGAGGTTGAACGACCGGCGAAGAGTGACTCTCGCTCCATTATGGGAGGGTTTGATGGAGTTTGATGGGGTCCAAAACGACGTCGTACTGTAAATGGGGCATAGTTGTCTGAACTCCCGTGAGGAGCCTGGCTGCGATCAGACGTCGTGCTCGGAGCACAGGATAGCAGTGATGGGTGCCACTCTGTAAGGACAAGGGCCTCATGGGTTTTAGCCATTGTGTCGTTCGTTGCAAGACTCTGGACCCCCTAGTACGACGTTGACCCTTCTAAAGAACGTCCCCAATCGAGAAACGATCCAGTCTTACAAACCCGACGTGCTATCGCCCCTCACACGTCGAGTCAGTTGCAGCTCACCACTTTTCTCCCCCCTGGATTCCTCACTAAGCAGGGCATCGATGAGCACCTTGTATAAGGACTCTCAGGTTGCGCAACCCGCCTCCCTAGAGGTCCTCTTTAGATTCGCCGCAGCCCTCTTTTGTTCTCCTCCCATTTTGTCAAAAGCTGGCGTACTTCTTTTGCTTCTTTCGATTGGAATTGACTCGGAAATATTGGATACAGACTGACCTTCCACGCCCCCATATTTTCCGTCTTCAGCCCACATGGCCGACACATCGGGTCTAGAAGACCCTCTGGCGGATAGAGGGCCCGAACTGAGCGGCACCACGACGGCGCTGCTCGTTCTCGCAACGGTATTTGTTGGACTTCGCTTCTGGGCGCGTTGGACGGTTGGGTTCAAGTATGGCCTCGATGACTGGTTCATGGTGGCCGGCTTGGTAAGTCCTCATTTCAACACAGAGTAAGGGGGTTAGACTAACATGACGTTACTAGGTCGTCACCTTCATGGCCGGAGCCATTAACTATGCGAGTAAGTATGTCTAAATGTAATTACGGTAAGCCTCAAAGACTGACCTTGGCCGCAGTGATTGGGCAGGGTCTCGGCCGTCATGCCGCAACTCTTTCACTAGATATGCAGGTGCAGTTTCTGAAGCTGTTGCTGGCCTTTGAGTGCGTCTACGTAACAGCAGTCATGTTCATCAAGGTCTCGCTGTTGCTGATGTACTGCCGTATCTTTCCGTCTCGCAACTTCAAAATCGCAGCGATGACCCTCGGCGGCCTCACCATTGCTTGGTGGATTGCCATCGTCTTCGTGTGCATCTTCCAGTGCACACCAGTCGCCAAGGCGTACATGCCCTTTATCGACGGCACCTGTATCGATCTCAAGGCCTCGTTCATCGGGAACGCCATCCCCAACATCTTGACGGACGTGGCCATCCTCTGCCTGCCTATAGGCCAGGTGTGGAAGTTGCAAGCCACACTGGCGCAGAGGCTGTCGTTGTGCTTCATGTTCCTGCTCGGTGGCTTGTATGTGGTATCAACTCATAATGGCGAAGACATATCAATGCTGACACACACGTAGCGTCCTATTTGCCAGTATTTACCGATTTACGACAATTATGCAGTTCCAGATCGCCGACACGACGTGTAAGTCTTCACCGTGATTAACAGCCGAACTCATACGCTGACCGTGTCCAGGGACACTCGCCACCGCATGCACATGGTGCGTCGTCGAATGCGCCTGCGGCGTCATCAGCGCGTGCCTGCCCACGCTCCGCCCTCTCATGGTGAAAATCTCGTCACAGTTCGGCAGCATCGCGACAAAATACAACCTTTCGGGCGGCCAGAGCGGCGGCCATTCGAAGCCCGCAAGCCGTGGAACCACCGAGCTCTTGACGATTGGAGGCACCGGCGGGAAGTCGGCTGACAGAGGGTTCAAGCGCCTGGGAACTGAAGACCGAAAGTACGGCATCACGACCAACATATCCACTCGAGCCGGCGGGGCTACCGAGGCCGGTCCTGGATCAGACTCGGGTGACGACATCTCACTAAAAGGCGGAATACGAATTAAGGTTGATCAGGAGGTCTCCTGGGGCGAGAACATGTCTCAGAAGAGCCTGAAATACGATGAGTCTTCATCACGGAGCGGATCCTCGCATATAGGCTCCAACCACGTCTGAGGTTCCCGTAGCCGTATGGTGATGCGTGGTGGGGATATATCCCCATACTGTGCCAAAGGAAGGGAAAAAGACGAAGAAGAGAAGAAGAAAAAAATCAATAGAATCTAATACAGCAGCCGTCCCTTCCAGTTCGGTAGACATGTGGATTTTCACCGCATCCCTGGCTCGGCTACTTATAGAGCACTCCGCGTATACGGTTATCATACGGCTAGGCGTCGACCTCTCTTGTTCCGTACTCAAACATGGCATTCGACTCGGCTGCACTTTCGTCCACCAGCTTATGAGCTGATTCGACGCCGGCTACAGGCAGTTTGAACTCGAATTTCTTGCCATCCGCCGGGCCACTGCCGTTGATCTGGTAGGGGAAGGGAAGATACTCTGGCAGCAGACCTAGCTGCCGCAACGCAGTCGCCTGGTCCCACGCGATGTGTTCGTGGTGAAGATGATCTCCCCGTACATTGACGACGCTCGTAAATGGGATTGAGAGATGTTTCCCAGTAGGGGGCACCCCAGGAAGTCTAAGAAATAGTGTTAGGACGGCTTTCCTCTTGGCGTTTGTTGACAGATGCTTACAGCCAGTCAATGACCTTGTTGTGAGTGCACTTGAAGACGAACTCGTCAATGACCCGGTCAATTCCCACGGTACGGCTGACCAACTCGAGTTCAGTATCATCAGGGTTGTTGAAGATGAAGTGGTCTCTGTAAAAGTTTGTCAAATGCCTTCGACCCACGCCGCCAGTAAGCGTGGGAATATGGTTGACCTATTGTTGCCATCAGAGATGTTTCATCATCACTACGCTTCAACAATCAAACTAACATAAGGCTGCTCGACCATGGTGGCCATGGTCTTTTCAACATTTCGCTCGCCGAATTCGAAGAGGGTGTGTTCCTCCCAGACAGCTTCGAGATCGAAGTAGGGCCCGCCGAGGATGGGTTTTAGGAACGTCAACGTGCGGGTGTGCGCGAGTCCGGCAGCGTTGGCGTTGAAGTTGGGGTGGCTGGGGATGACGAAGAAATCACGGGCTGCGGGATACGAGTGCGTCTTCGCGGTAGAGACTGACTTTGGCGCTTCGGCTTGGGTTCCAGGGAGATGTGACAGGGTGGGAATTGCCAGAGCCAGGCCAAAGTTGAAGAACACGGCAGCCCTGATCTCGGAACATTTCTCCAGAGCGTCTGCGATCTGCTGAGAAGAGGCAGTGAGATGTGCTGTCGAGCGGCGTCAGAGGAGATATCACGACAGGCTTGCAAGAAAGCACGACGAGCTGCTTACCAATTACGCCAAATCTCTCCTTGTCATCGCAACTGTCCAGCTCTCTGAGACTATTGATGGCCGAGGAGACCTGGTCCGCAACGTCGTTGGCCCCAGGCGTGACAATAAGTTGCGCAACAGCGTAGCCTTCTTCGGCCCATTTCTGAGCTGGAGGAGGATCCAAGATCTTATCGTGCTTGGACAGGTTGATGCCTTGCTCCACCAAAATCAGAAGGCCCGGGCCGTGGCCTCTTCGCGACAGAGGAGGTTGAATTGTAATGGCAGCCATGATGTCTTGGGCTCGCTGTTCCAGTTTCAATCAACAAACTAGTTTTCAGAGGGCTGATGGCTTTCGTTGGAGTTGGCAAGTTCGTAACGCGCATGACATCGACTTCTATGACCAGCTTGAAAGAAAGGTGAGACCAGGCGCGCCTCCACTTCGTACAACCCCCGCTCCGAGATATCTCCAAGTCCATTCCCAGATAAGGCATGTCGGCCGGGTTTGGTTGGCCGCTCCTTCGTAGCAGCCGCAACCTCGGCCAATTGCGACTTTCGCAACGGGTTGCGTCTGCCAATGCGGTGTTGCACCTCCAAGCATTTGCGGGAGCGAGTCCGCCAGAGCTTCTTGGCGGTTGGTAATCGAGATTTCCCAGCTGCAGGTTGGCCCAGCATCAGTGAAGCAGGTGGAGAGAAAACAGGTTGATTCAAAAACGGTCCACGATGAAGCCAGTCAACGGTGCGACGGTTAATCACAGTGTCTTTTTTGTGCCCGTGCTTGTGAGTTGCAGCCCGTCGCAGATGCCAGCTCTCGATCTGCACTGGCCGGTGACATCTTATGCCTCGGGCGATCGGCATGGGGCGCTGTCAACTCTAGATGCAACATCGTCGACTTGGAAAATAGTATGGGGCCACGAGTGTCATTTCTCGCTCGAGTTGGCGACGCGGTTCAAGCATTGGGCCATCTGCTAGCCAAGATCATGGCCGATGGTTTTACAAAAGTCCTCAAACTCTAAACCACCGTGCTCTGCATCCCGTCTGCCAGCCGCGCGCTGCAGATGCGACACGCAGCTCGAAGGTTTCCAGATCTCGACATGGACCCCTTGTTTTGTTTGTGACTTGTCTCCGACGTAAGGACAACTCTCCTACCTCCATCCACCTAGCTGCCTTTCTGTGATTATCTTTCTTTCAATTACCACCCACAATGTCCCTCGATTCGCCTGCTTGTGGTCATGCTTGTTGCAATCATATCTACTACCTCGACTGTTTCTCCATGACTTTTGCGGGGCCCACCGTCTGCCCTATTCTGTGTCATCCCGACTCCGGCCAGCTGTCTTCCTGACGACAGGTAGCTTCGGCGAAGCTTTTGACGCTCGATCCCAGAGCCCACAGCCGAGAAAACCGTCCCGAAAATGGCTTCGGCCTTCCTGGTAAACAGGCAAACGTTTGTCGGGTTTATCATCTTCCTCTTCTTCCTGTGGACGCTGTCGACTTTCACCCACTCAACATCTACAACACCGACACACATTGTGAGCCTCAATCAGTCCTTGTCACCGCTGTTATCTAACCATGAACCTCGCTAGACACACGAACAGCCAGGAAGCCAACAAACCCAACCGAACAGGGAGCCTGCGGACACACCCAATTACCACTCGCCGGACGAGTCAAGGCCGAGCCCGGACACCTCTCGCCCAGACAAGTCGCCCGAGTTTTCGCTCCCGCCATGGTACGAGGACGATGAGGACAAAGCAGCGAACAAGGCCTCCAAAACGTCATCCAAGGGTGCACAACATACCACGAGTGCAGGTAAAGGCAAGGACGGGAGCAAGAGCGGGAGTAAGAGCAAGCCTGCCACAGAGCCAACGAAAACAAAACCGTCCTCGAAAGACCACGGCAGGGCTCTGATACTCTATGCATTCGCCGAATCTGATGCCGCCCGTGAGAACCTCAAATTCTTCGTCAACCAGGGCCTCCATGATGCTGCCGACTTCGTCTTCATCCTCAATGGAGAGACAAACGTGAGCACCATCATTCCTGAAAAGAACAACATCAAAGTCATTAATCGTCCCAACACGTGCTTCGACCTTGGCGCGTATGGCGAAGTCCTCCGTAAAGATGACTTGTACAAGAAGTACAAGCGCTTCATCACACTGAACGCGAGTATTCGTGGCCCATTCCTTCCTCATTGGGCACAATCATGCTGGAGTGACCTGTATCTTGGGCGTCTTACAGATAAGGTCAAGGTAAGACCAATGTAGCTTGTGTCCTAATCATTGTCCTGTACTGATATCGACATCAGCTGGTCGGCATGACGGCAAATTGCTGGCCCCAATTCCACGTCCAGTCCATGATTTGGGCCACGGACGAAGTGGGCATCGACTTGCTCCTAAATCCACCTGCCGGCTCCTCTGTAAAGGACGATTTTGGCGGCGAAAACGACCCGGTCGGTTTGGGCGGCTGCTACGACGGTTGGAACCAAGCCGTGCATGCCGAGATTGGTGCTACCAGCATATTCTTGAAGCAAGGCTACAAGGTGGACCTGATGATGATGGCGTTCCAGAAATCGAAGAAATACATCGAGGAGTGTGATACATCGCAGAATGGCGACGTCCTCTGGAACGGAAAGTACTTTGGTACGAATGTCCATCCTTACGAGACCATCTTCATCAAAGCCAACCGGGATATTGACCCTACGCTCATCAAACACCTGACGACGTGGCAGCAAGCGTCGGGTTTTAACAGTTACTCGGCTTGCAAGGCAAGGCCCTGAAGGATGATAAGTGACATTTGAATGTGATTTTTGGACATCGCAAGTGGCGCTTGAAATCACGGCCGTAGGATTTGATCTGGTTTTCATAACGAGATTTCAAACGGAGCAGAATGTTATGGGAAAGCAGATGGTCTAGTGTTTTGCTCGAAACCAAATCGTAGCCCGTTTCTACACAAAATATATACTTAGCTATGCTCTTTGTGGAACGACCGGGGTTGGTGATGCACTAGTCACGGTTCCGGCACCAGGGGCAGCCAATGACTAGCCAATGTTGTTCATCAAATGTGTGACAATGGTCAATTGGACTTTGATATTTCCATGCCGATCCCACCGCATAAGTATCTGTGGCAGAAAGCAAACCTATCCTCTGTCAGTTCTTCTCCAAGCCTACCCATAGGATTATTTGGGTCAAGACTAGATAGAGCCTCGCAGGAACTCTTTATGGGGAAAGAAAGCCTACAAGCCTATTACATAAGCAGTTGTGTGCTGTGCTTCTTCCTACATGGCGCGAATTTACATGTGGAGGGGTGGTCAATCTGGTATTACTCGGTGGCCACAGAAAATTATCGTCATCATCCACGTCCGCGTATTTCCCCGAATCACTCAGCCGTGTCATTTCTTGTCATGTTTTCGATTGTTCATTGATGCTTCCGTGCATGTTCCTTTGCTTCGGCAATGTGGAATATGGCCAATAGTATCGAAATTCCTTACCACTGCACCGTATAGTCCCTGTGCGAAAGAGGTAATATGACCATCGTGATTCGAAAGGTGATTCGGCAACTCCCGAATGCTTTGGATTCTAGAGTTTCCCTTATATATTGTACCTCAGGTGGGTTTCAATCTTCTCGAGCCCAGGATTTTGACTCAAGTGTGCCTGTTGATATCATGGGCTCACGCCATGCTACTAATAATTGGCGGAGCAAGTTTCAGCCAGCACAAAACAGCAGTGTGATAGATCTTGAAATGACACTAGGTTAAAATCCAATTCAAAAAGCACTTGAATCGGTCTATTTGCTGAAACTTTGGACGTCGGGTTCCGCAGATTGGTAGTCATCCAGGGAAGATACCATCATTCCAGTTTCGGCAACGATTGACTAGAGTAGGCTATGACGGCACAACTAGCGCCAAGTTCTAGCAAATAACGTGACTCGTGGGAAATTTCAACCTATCAGTCCTGGTCTAATGCCTTACAGCCACCGATTTGCACACTGTGGGTGGTTGATCATCAGGCATGTAGATACGAAACATGCAGTTACAGTTACGCAATAACATCAAACGACTGGGATAGATGTGGAAAGATACATAGTACCCTCAGGCAGTTTGTCTCGCAATTCTACATACAGGTTCCCTACCAAGGTGTAAATTCCAATATGGTGGCAGGGCTAAGTATAAAATCCCTGCCAGATCGTGAAAGGATACATCCCACCACTCCTACTGAGGGTTATGTCGCTCAGTGGTCAAATTATACTCAGAGTTCACTAGGAGCGCGGAGTATGGCTGCCTGAGCTGGTGGTGGCAGCTCAAGCCACATCTACTCAACCAGGGGGGTTTATCTTTGCCTGCAACCGCAGTAAGCTGCTAGGTCCTTGTTCAAATTAAGGTTTCATTGTTAGTGCCCAGTCGCCATTGCGGCAATAATCTACAGCCATCAGAAACGCCCAGTTCAACCACGTCAAGTAACGGGGCTATAAATTTAGAACCAATAAAGGCTTATAGAGTCTCGAGGAGCGGGAGAGGTTGCATTTAGTTCAACTGGAAATGTTCCGGCCAAAAACCTCTTCATGTTTTATTCCTGTTGCTTTTTTTGCTTCTCGTGGCAGTTCGCGGATACTCTTCGCGGAGCGTATAAGTAAGACAACATTGCTAGAATTGAAACGGAGGAATTCAAAGATGAAGATAGGATAGACCTTAGTGCTAGGCCATACTTGAAAGGCGACTAGATACGTTGATACTATAATTATGCATATTTACTCGAGAAGCGGACCGCCACCATGTCCAACCCAGGAGTATTAAATATCTAGAGTTGGAAAGTTTTTCTATGAAAAGGCGGTTTTTTCCTATCAGAGACCTAGTACTAATTGGCCTCAAAGCCTTCGGCACCGCATTTTTTCTCGCAGTAGTAATCGAACTGGAAAGCAACAAACTATCGTCAAAGTCGTTCTTAGGTAGCGACTGTGCTCGATGACATACCTCATCACCACCAATATGCCAGCCGGCAGAATTGCATTGGATACCGTCCTAGTGTTTGGTTAGTGAGACCTAGACGGAACCTAAGGATCGTGGTTTTCGAAACGTACAAAGTGTCAGTCGGGACATTTATCCCACTGTTCGTTGCCGGTGTTACGGTTTCGGTAAAAGTTACAAGCACACTTCGTCGCATCAGGAAGAATCTCGTAGTTTTTAGACCACGTATAGCTGACGCTCCACCCAGTGCCACCGACCTATACACTGGATCTATCGGTAACGCAGACGGCGCTACTGTGTAACTTGGCAGAAGCTCTTGAGATCAAATGCCAGCAGAAAAATTGTCAGAGGTGGTTGGGAAAACAAACATGACGGCCAGAGCTACGAAGCAGATGAGCGATGTGATCTGCATGTTGTAACTGAAGTTTGGAGGTTATGGGTGTGTTAATGGTTTGGAGAAGAGACTTTCAGAGAGTCACGTGAGAAATTAAACCGCAGGACCCTTGGGTCATGGAATAGCCTGAATGGATACTGGAGTATTACGTATATAAGTAAACATCAACGAGAGTTCAATACAGGTGACTCTCCTGATGAACTGTGGGGTAAAGATATGCCATGTATTAAGATAACTTCAAGTAAAGACTGATAACAGACCACGGCTGCCCGGATGACGGTGTTGCTGGAGGTCCTGGCAATGCGTACTACGTGGACCTGTGCCAGTTCGCCTGTAGTCATAGCTACTGTCCGTTTTGTGCTTACAAGTACTGTTGGAAAGCTTTTAGTAAGACCTTAACTGTAATCAGGATACTCGAGCATTTATTATTTCTATAATACTAAAACAATACGCTAAAGTCTAAGAGAAACAAAAAACGCCGCATAATGTAATTATTACGATGGTCTAATGTTATGTTTTGGAATAGTGTTTTAAACAAGGTATTGTCTTTGTTTGTTTATTATGTTGCTTACAAGTTAGCTTTAGATCAGAGTTGGCTTTATCTTATTTGTCCTAAGTAGACCTTTGCGATAACGAATGCGATGCTTTGGCTTAGTTCTACTCCACCCGTGGGCTTTTAATCTTGGTACAAATTGTTTCTGAAAGTATACACGCCTTCTATTACCGCCAGTCCTTTAATAATTAGCAAGGGTTTAGGCAGATTTTCTAGGTCCGGGATGTGAATGTTTTTGTAATCAGTGGGTTCCCGTGCAACTGCAGCCCAGTCAATACCCGTCGCGGTAGGTTGCGCAGGCTTCTGGTGCGAGCTATTTATTTTGAGGTATCGTTTCTCGCTCATAATTATCAACGTACGCGGTATGTTGTAGTCGACCACCAGTCTGTCATATAATCCGCGGGTTTTCTGCCTTTCTTAACGTAAGCCGCCCACCACGAATATGGCGCCGAGAATCTCGCTGTAGGCGAAAGAGTGACCTTCTCTATGACCAATGACCGTAAAGTGGCCTTCGTGCCCTGTTGATATGTGTTTAGTGAAACTCATCATTTTGGTGCTAACCATTGAGATTCCAACTGCGGAATGAGTTTCTTCACTGTAATACTCATAACCAAACAGATTGGAAGCTATATGACGTTGGAGATGCGAGTCGTTCTGCGCGACTTGCGCGATGAATACCATGAGGAACTCATCTTGACCCTAGTTGCCATGGGGTATCGAAAGGCGAAGTGCAAGAATTGGCAAGGCATGAACAAAAGGTAGCCACAGTGTTCACGTGAAAAGGGAAAGGAATCTACCGCCCACCCTCTCCGTCAGATCGTTTTTAGCGAACTCGTGGTTATTTTCCTTTTGACTAGGTAATAAGTGAAGTTAGCATGAGGGCATAAGTAGATAAGAAGATAGGAGAATACGATGACAGGCAGGAAGATAGATGAAAGAATGGATAAAAGGATAGATAGAAGTAGAGGATAGGAAGATAGGAGAAAGGGGATAGATGTATATAATAGGTTAGATCAGTACAGCCACTCTGAGCATGCGAATTTGAGTATACCAATATTGTCATACTTCTTGCCAACGGATGGAAACGCATGGCTAGGAGATAAAGGTAAGAGTATGTTGGTGATCCTGCTAACAGGCAATTTATGCCTTGCAGATATGCCTGGTTTACCCACTCACCCCACTCGCGCAAACTGAAGGCAGCGGTTGATCTAGCGCACCGAAACAACATAGTAGCAGGTCGAGCTCAGCCTTTTCACAGCGGAGCCACTCGCAACATTTTTAGGCCAACGTATTGTAACCTGAAGTAGACCATGAATTTTCCTTGTTGTCCTGAGCAACTAATCAAGAAGATGAGCAAAAGAACAAACAATAAAAACTTAAAAGACAAAGAAGTATTGGCAGTTAGCTGCAGACAACACTTGGCCGCGATTAGCTCCTTGAGAGGCCTACGCATCCACGGTAACACTTAACCATATCAGAGCTAAATAAATCCTCATGGCCACCGTTCTACGCTACCACTGATGCCTAGCGGGATTGTTGGTGCTGCTGACATGACAACGTTAGAATAGGGTCGCTATCTCTGGAAACCTGACGCTTTTAGTATAACTTATGTAAATTTGCGAACTGAATTTAGGCTTGGATGTTGACATTGACGGCGGTAGCAATGGAGAAGCACGCCCGGGTCAGCATATTGAACCTCTTTACATGAAAATGACCTTGTGAATGAGAGAAGAAGAGTAAGAGCTGATTCAAGATCCTGAGGCGGAGCCAAGGGAGGCAGAATACAGATAAGTAAAGGGGAAGTCGGACTTATATTTAGAATAAGGGACGGAAAATGGTGTCCTAAAACGACAGTTCTAGTTCATCGTCCGGATCTTTTGTCCAAAATGGAATCAATAGAAAGTCATCTGAAAACTTATTGGCGACTCAACCGACCCCTGGATATCCAAGCTGTTTCCAAAGTAGTAACAAAGTATTGCTAAATGTAGAATCTCTTAATAAGTATTTATTAAGTATTTCTCAAGCCTTATCTACGAAGTACCTGCTTGTTGTGGATCAAGGTCAGGGTTGCAACTACTTGCAGAGAGAGACGACGTCTTTCCCAGCAGAAACCGCCTTCTGGAGGAGTCCCTGTGCTTGCTTGACTGCGTCATCAGTCCTGCACTACGTTAGCATCGGCCACGAAATTTCATACGGCATATCGGGGAGGGGCGTACTGGTCACCCCCTTGCAGAGCTGTGCCGGTTGCGCCCAGCCCTGTCTGAACGCTTGTGCGGTCCTCTGCCGCTGCTTTCTGGCCGGAGATCAGAGCCACGCCGATGTTCCCGATCGCATCGCTAGCCTGCTTAAGACCAGCCGCTGCAGCATCCTTCACGGTTGCGTCCTTGATGCTGCCGACGGTGTCCTCGGCCGAGGAGATGGCGTCTACGATCTGTAAACGGGCGACGTTGCACTCAACGCTGCCAATTTGACGGGACTGGAGAACGCCTAAAGTACATATAAGCACTGGCGTAAGCGTGATTTACAATGGTCTACTTACGAGCTTCAGTGTGAGCGGTAGCCGCTACGAGGAGCGCGGTGAAAACCTGTTTAGCGTGCATTTTTTCGAAGGAGATAGGGTGGGATGGTATTGCGTCTGACAAAAACAGAAGAAAAGCCGACCTGGGCTCTTGATAGTCACAATAGGTATTAAACAAGTAAAAGATTTGTTGAGATGGAAAAAGGTGAGATGATGTGAGAGCAATCGGATAAGTTCAAGAGGATGGGTTGAACTTCCTTCTTATCCATAATGTTTGGACGACCTGGCCATGATGAGTTGATTACTAGACTCATAGCCGCTGTGCGTACAGTGTACTAAGACGCTGTCCGCGGACCCGTGGTGTCGATGCTGCTGCTGTATCTGCCACGACGCAATCGTTATGACTGGGCTTGTAGCCGCTCTGTGTACCTTGTACTAAGACGCTGTCCGCGGAGCCGCGTTGTCCTATGCTGCGACTGTAGCTGACACGAGGCAGCGCCATACGTAGGATGGAACCGCTGTAGTTAGACTTATCTATGCTTATTCAAGTGGAACCGATCAGGGTAACTGTTTCATGGTGCTGAAGAGTGTTAGAAATCTTGTGTTCGAGACTAGTAAAGCTATGGGTGGGTTGTTACAAGAGGTCCTTGATCTTCAACTGCAAACACGTGACATTACTTGTTGTCCATAGAGCATATAGTCACAGCATTACTCTGACCCTCGACTAGAAGCGGGCCAATCCTGAATATACCTGGATACCTTTATTTGTTGTTTGCTCGATTCCCGCCTGTTCTGCTTTGCTTCATTGCCAGTTTCACTGTCATGTGTTCATTCACAACGCCGCCGTGTTAATCGCCCGATATCATTGCAGCCTGTATCTTTCAAATCCGAAACGGCTGCCAGAAGGGCTGTGTCATGGATGGCCGGCGGATGCTGGCTTGTCGGGGTTCGTCAGGATCCCATTACCAAGGTAGCTTGTTCCAGGGGGTAAAAGAGAAGGGTGTCGTACGCCCCGCAGAAAGACCACGCAGGGTACTCTACGACACAACAAAATATATGTCATCGAATGAAAAAAAAAGGTTTAGTCGATTCGGCTCTTACTCTAAAAAAATAAACTATAGACGCTATGACTGGAGGTTAATCAAGAGACTTTGAAGGATATGGCAGGGCGGCTTACTTTGTCCCCACCACCCTCCAGATAGCTTGTCAGGGGCGGTGCGCATCAAGCAGGCTGCCGCGCCTCACGCCACAAGACCTTCCCTATCCAGTGTGAACGGGTTCGAACAACATCAAATGGTGAACACGAAAAAAAGAAAAAAAAACTAATCCTAGAACAAGATATTTTTACGAGTATTGCCGATTTATCTATGCCTCTTGCGTCTCCTAGAATCAGTGGAACCTATAAAGACGTAGATGATGGTTTTCGCTTAGCCAGCAATTCATACATGCCCATTACTTTTCACCTCGGAACTTGGATGTCCTCACAAAATGTGCGGTATCACAGCTTCAATCCAATCCAGCCCTTCAGAAGCACGCCCTGATATTTAAGACAGACTGGCATAGAGCCTATGCCTCCTCCGCCACTGCGGGCCCGATGCTACCGGCACCTGGATTACCTTAGAAGCCACCATATCGGCACGCTCTCTCTCTTTCTCTCTCTCCCCTTCTCTCCCGGTCTCAGCTTAGTGGAAGCCACAAACATAGAAGCACGATTCTCGGCCACGCCTCTCCATCGCACACCTCTTCACCACGGCGCGCCCGAGTTTCTGAAGCAAACGCACGGCGAGTTCGCCTTCATCTTGTACGATGCGTAGTCGGAAAGGGGGGGGGGGGGGGGGGGGGGGGGGGGGGGACGAGTTCGCGGGAGAGATCGGTTCGCATCAAGTCCCTATTCTGGACTCGTACAGACAGTGTCGACGATGAACATGGATCCCCGGCCAGGACTCTCGTGACATCCGAGATCAAGGCGTTCCACTCCATCGGATGGCAGCCAGAGTGGGATGTCGCCGCCACCGCCAGTGGGGCGACGGCGTAGGAGGAGGGAGCACTGTAACGGCATCCCTCGCTCGAATCTGCATTCGGCGCGGACGTCGAGTCCGTGGCGTTTTGGGGAGCTGCTTGTCGTCGACGCGTGGGCCGCCTTGAGTCAAAGAATCGGGACTAAACCAGCTAGAGCTCAACTAAACGGCCCGAGACCACGCCGATGGTTGCAAATACATCAACAGTGGCACGTTCGACTCAGCCATGGAAGAGTTCAGGGAAACCATTGGATTGAAACTCCGGGTATTGCAGCCATTAAACACGCCTGCTCATGCAATAGTACCGTGAGATGTACATCGATAGTGTATGCGTCTAACCAGGTCCAACCCCCATACTCTTAAATCTTCCACTCATTTAGGTTATCCTGAGGCGTGACAAACGGCTCATTGATCCTCTTGATGGCGAATTCGCTGCAAAGAATACTGCACAGTGTTAGCACACTCTCCCGTATCGACTAGGGGTCACTTACCATGCTGATGCAACCAGCGAGTCCAACTCTGCAATCATAGCCTCCCTCTTCGCCCCGTTGACCAAGCCCTTGCTGATCTGCACCTGAAGCTCCCGGATTCTCTTGCCTGTGCCCACGCCGGCCTGCTCCAGCACTCTCCTCCCCAGGCAGTCTGAATGGAAGGAGTGCTGACAGGGGAAGACGAAAAACTGCCTGCTGAGTAGCGGCAAGCCGCACACGTAGCACTTCTCTCCCGGCTCAACAATGGCATAGCGATGATCCAGCGCGGCAATGTCGACCTTGATGTTCGTCGCCGTCTGGGAAGACTCGTCCATCTCCTTCTTCAGCCCCTCGATGTTGCGGCTGTAGTCCTCCAGAGCGGTGCAAATCTCCTCCTTGAAATCGTCGATGACCACAAAGTCAGGGAAAAAAGGAATGAGATCCTCGATCTTGAGAAGATCGCACCGCTTGAGGAAGTCGATGGCCGTCTTGATGCCGTTCGATTGGGAGATCACCTTGCGGGCGACCGCGAGCCAGAGCTTCTTCCGTAAGGGCGGGTTTGACATTGGCCGGTCTGCGATCACGGACGCCAACTCCACTTCATTGTGAGAAAGAGCCAGATCCACGGCCTGCAGGTATTGGCCCATGCTCGTGTAAATGTGTACACATGACAGCGTCCGGTGATGCTGAATGCATAGTCGAAGAGCAAAATCAGGGTCAAAATTCGGCTCATCTCCCTGTGACTCCAGATACGACAGCAACCCGGCCTCGTCTTTAGAGCTCTGGGCGTAGATCGAGACTAGCGTATTGTGCACCGCCGAGTCCTTTGAGTTGAGTTGATTGATGACATACTGCAGGTATCTGACGGCCTGGTTCTGCGCCGGGCTTCCTTCGAAACTGCGGTTGTACTCCAGCAATGCAGGTATCAGCTTACGGGGCTTCAGGTCGGAATGACGCATCAGGATCTCAACCAAATCCGATGCAACGTGCGTCATAAGCACAGTGCTATACCGGTAGAAGACCTCTGGGTCGGTCTGCTTCTTCAACACCGTCAACACCTCGGGCCACCTCTCGCGCTGAACCCAGTACGAAAGAATGTAATTATAGTCATTGACGGCGTTGGCAAAATATAACAGCTCTTGTTCCCGACCGTGACTGCTGATCACGTCATATACTGTCCGCCGGTCAAGGTCGGATTTGTACTTGTTGACAAAGTCCTGGAACTCGCCCTGGACGGCGCGAAGCTGTTCCCTCGACTGCGCGGGGTTAAGGCCGTCGGCCAACTCAGCTTGAGTGATGATGGTATCGTCCAACGAGTTGAGTCTCGCCATGAAGATCTCTACTAGCCAACTTGCTATCATGATTCTCTGCATGACTGCCGCCTTCTTCAGCGTGCCCAACTTTGCCGAGAGATATTTTCTCAGAGCATCGGGTTCGGCATTGTCGATAAACGTGAGAGCCACCTCTTCGAACGGCTTATTGCTGCGTCCATACACCGAAGCAGCCTCCATAAATTGCCTCTTGGCGACAAGGTTGTCGCCATATGAGGTTGCGACTGTTTCCCTTTGTGCTGGTGTCTTTGCGTGCTGCAGCGCCGAGTCGAACTGTTGTAGCTTGAGCATAATCTGCCAGATGTTACGATCTTCGTCCCTCACGACAACCTCGAAAATTTCTTGGGCGGTGAACATCCAGAAGGTGTTCTTTTGCAGGTCAACGGACAAGCTCACTGCCTTCTGACCCGGTTCCAGGACGATCTGGTCATAAACCACCTCCCCGGTCAGACGATTTGTGGCAACCACGCGGCCACCGATTAGGCTGACAATGTGCCACTGCGTCAGCGCAATAGCGTCAATATAGTCCGCTGTGGGGTTCCGTTTGCTCGAGGCGTTAGTTGAGCCGAGCTGCGAACGAGGGAGCATGCTCGAATCGCTGAAAATCTTGTTGCCCTCGGCGCTGGAGGCGAGCTGTCCATGAAACACGCCCTGCGCGGACAGCCACGCGTAGGCCCTCTCGTGCGACTCGTCCTCGTACGGGTTCTGGTCGGGCGGGTCCGGCGAGACCACTAGTGCCGACGTCGCAGCGCCAGACGAGCGCGACAGCTCGTGGATCGTCGGCTGTTCAGACTCGAACAGCTTCGTGTAGATCGAGCCGCCACTGTCGTGCCCGTTGCCGACCTTGCCAGCCAGGTGAAACAACCGACTATGTGTCGCAATCATCACCCTTCGCATATCCGGCCGCCCGGGTAGCGTGTCCGCCCAGAGTCCCGTGATCGGTCCATCGGGCAGCTTATGTAGGTTCTTGAGCTTGATGTCCTTCTTGTAGAACTCGGAGGTTGTTTCAATGAAGGCTTCGTAGATGTTGCCGTCGGCGGCACCAAGAAGGATCTCTCGAGTCGATGCCGTCGGCAGCGAAGGGTTCCAGGCGACGCTCTCAATCGAGACGCCTCGTAATCGGGCCAGGGCTCGGGGATGTTTGTGCTGGGAGTGGAGGTAGTAGTTCTCGCCGAGAGCCGTGCAAATAAGAAGGTGGGACGCAGTTGGGTCGAGAAACATGCGACGGATAACGCCAATTTCGCCGGGCTTCTTCGGAAGGTCAATGTCTGGATTTGCATCGAGTTAGCAATGATTCCTCGCGAGAATGGTACAGACACAGCCGTAGGCACCGCGGCCATCACGCACCATCAATGTCTTCGGGTCTATTCAAGTCAATGCGCAAGATTCGGCCGTTAGAGAGCGCCAGAACGAGGACATTATTCGCAACCTGGGCGGCGACGAAGTCGGCGGCGATCGAGAACTGCAGTTGGACTCGCTCGACGACGAACATGGGCAACGCGGTGTCGTCGAGGTCGAGCACCCCGTTGCCGGCCGCAAAGCCGTCGGATGGGTTCAGAGCCATGATGGGTATTTAGGGCGAGGTCATACGGTCATCGTTGCTCAGGTTTTGGGTCGTTACGAGTGTCGCTGAGGTCGCCCGCTGCGGTTGCGCATGGAATGCAGCTCGTCGGAGGCTGGTGATGCTGGGTGTTGATGGGTCGCTGTTGGATGGAGGATGGATGACATAGGCAAGGAGCTCGGCCGGCCGGCCCCCACTGCCAACCTGGCAGAGGGAGCTACGGCCGGTACGTACCAGAAGCCGTCGCCGAGCTTTGATGCCTGCCATAGTTCGCATCCGTCGCTCTTTACCAGCGCCGCAGTTTTTTCACACTACACATAGGCAATGAATCTACGAGTTACACAGAGGCGACAGCTTTGTTCTCTCTTGTTTTTAAGTAGGATTTCTTAAATTGTCCCTAGCTAGATATTCGCATCGCGCCTTGGTATCGCACGAGTGTGCCGTCCATCCCCGTAGGGATTCGTCCACCTTTTCGACATAAGAGTATCCGAGTTGACCGCCTCGATGGTATTTTTAGGCCCATTTGATCCTATAGAAATAAATATGTAGGAGATATGCAAGTTGAGGCCGCTTAGAATAAGACCAGCAATCTTCCGCCGGTGTAGGTAAGTGCGATATATGCAGTGAACATGAAGACAAATCGTGCTCTGGTCCGGGCTGCTCATCACCCAGACAGAGAATAGTTATTCCTCCTTCTCGAGATTATTTCACGCTCAAGCTGTCGTCTCGACCGCGGAGTCTTGGGCCTCTTCATCGGCTCGATGTCTGCTGTGGTTGTCCTCCCTCGCCGTATCGTCCGTCTCGTCCGCGTCCTCGGTAAATCTCGGGTAGACCCTTGGCGGCGTTGCCGCGTTCAGTGGCTTCCTACCGACCAGGACGCGGGCCTTGACAATCAGTCCGTGCGATTTGACCGGGTCTCTTGCGAGACGAGCCATCTCTTTGGCAACGTTATGGCATGCCGTCTTGACATGTTCCGGATCCCATCCCATATGCTTGGTGAGAGGGCGCAGGCATTCGGCCTCCAATCCGTCGATACAGGCAATCAGCCACAGCTTGCCTTCACTGGCCTCGATGTTGATGGGAATCATGTGTTCCGTAAGCTTGATATCCGTAAAGCCGGCATCCGTCAACAGCTTCGGGTTCATGTGGGAAACGCCTCTTGCGCGTCCGGCCTTGACACCCGCGAGCGTCAGGTCCCTTGACAGTGCGTGAATCTCAGACGTAGGGGGGAATTCTGAAAGGAATTTTTTGAATCCTTGTTGATCATCCCACTCCAGCATCTCGATCCAACCGCCGGGCCGAAGAACCTTGAAGGCTTCCTTGTAGATAAAGTTCCAGTCCGTAAAAGCCGCCATCATGTGGCGGAAGTGCACCAGGTCGAACGAGTTGAGCTCGCGCTCCCACTCCAGCTCGGCGTCGTCGACCTCGAAGAAGCAGTTCATCGGTATTGACGTGGGTGCGATGGCGGAAATGTCTGTACCAATTACCTCGCAGTTGGGGAACTCGTCGGCCATGCCTATTGCCCATTCGCCGATGCCCGTGCCGACATCCAGTATCCTCTGCGGGTTTTCCAGCGGTACCGTGCTCAGCTTGCCATCAAAAACGTGTAGGTAGACCCGGTGAATTAGACTCATGCGACACATTTCCCACTCATCGTTTGGGAGGTGATAATGCGAGCCACAGTACCGACGGCCGTTCTCCCATTGGTAGTCCAACTCTCGCTCCATGAATGACCGGGTTGAAGACCTGCAGACGTTTTCCCCAGTCAGCTTGCGTCAGGAGCAGAACCAGCAGCGCGGCGCAAAACTCACATGTCCTGATGGTTCGGCGATGTCATGTAGGGCATCTCGGTGCGATGGGACTCGCTGGGCCGAGGGTAATGGCTGGGCGTGAAGACGGAGAAGTTGTCATCGTCGTCGTCGACCTCCATAGCCTCCTCCTCATCTTGCGAGTTCCACTCCTCGTCGGCCTCGAGAACGCCCTGGGATCCCTCGTTGGTGCTCATGACGCTCGTCATCTCGGTGGCGGTCTCGCTCTCGCGGGGGCCGCTCGACAGGCCGTCGCTCGAGTGCGACGCGAGCTCGTCGGTGGTGGACATGCTGGACGTGGCGCCCTGGGCGGGGTCTTGTCTTGTACTGGTTCCCTTCCTCTTCTTAGTGCGCCGCTTCTTGGCCATGAGCGGCGGCCGTGACCCGTCGTCTGTGCCACCCGCTGTCGAGGTCCTATCGCAGTCTTCTTATCTCCCGTGGGCGGGCTCGGAACGTCATGTCACGTCCCGCTGCTAGAGGGCGGGAACACCTTGGTTCAATAGAGTTGGCGCGCGGGCAAGTAAAGGAAGGGGAGAGAGGAGATGTAATCGAGGCAGTGTTTGCGATTAAGGGGCAGGTGGGTTCAAGCGAACCCAAGACGGAAAGAGAGCGTGCGATTTCGAATTTTGTGCCAAATCCGGGTCGTCGGTCGGTCGGTCGATCGATCGGTGGTCGCGATTACTCGGGGACAGAATCGGGAGAGGTTTCGAATCAAAGGGCAAAGCCGTGAGGCGCAAAGACTAACAAAAGAGAGAGACGAAGAGGGACAACGAGTGCGGCAGAGCGGGAGAGAGACAAGAGAGATTTTGGGGGGACAGACGATTTGAGGATAATCAGGCGACGAGGTGACTTGTCAGTTGGGTAGGATTAATACTGAAGAGGAATGGCTGCTCCGGGGGAGAGTCCTAGTGTGGTTGACTGTGGCCAGTGCATCTCTAATCCTGTACAAGAATCCTGACAGGTGCCGGGATGGGACGTGGGAACCGCAGGGACGCTGGCGATGGATTGGAAGGACGAGGGACAATGGACGAAGGGGAGGGGCGATGTGACGGGGTGGGACGTGAACTGGGCCTCTCTGGGGTGGAGAGCAAGCGGTCCAGGGTCTATTTTTCTCTCGCTTGGTCTTAGACTCGTCTCTGGCTCCTGTTTTTTATTTTGTTTGATGGTGTTGGTACGGGATGGACAGCGGCTCCGGCAGAAACCGTGGAAGCCGCCGTGGAGATCGCCGGTATACTGTACTAGTACACACTATTACCAAAGTCCGACTGCAAGCGGTTGCGAGGCGAAACACGGTTGATCCCAACACCACAACGGGAGCTTTGAACAACGTAGTTCGTCCTGCTAATATAGAGGTCGCGACGGTTTACTGGACAGTGTAGAACCAGAATGGCCATGTTGTTACAACGGCGGCTTAGGAGGTGGCAAGGGATCCAGTATGCAAGGTCAGTCTGCCGCATCAGGGGACATTAACGTCGTCGTAAATATGCGATGGAAACACCAAGCAAGATTTATCCCCTGGGGCCTGCTATGCAATAGAGCAAACGGCCCAGTCGGCGAAACCCAGGAGCTGCAATGGAATGCAGCAACCCCTCTTCCTTTTCCTCGTCCGGGCCCCTCGACTGCATGCCCCTCGCAGCTAAGAAGGTCTAGAAAACGGTGCTGATTCGATTCAACGTCCCGGCGGAGCGAGAGCTACTGCAGACGGTGCAGCTCCCCTACCTATGCATAATTGGAACTCCTGACCATTTGGGATGCCGCACAGTCTCCCGCTCATTAGCATCTGTTTCCCACCCTCAGCATTTAGCAACCACGGCCGCTTCCAATGGGATGGGCACGCCGCGCACAGGCATCGCGGCGTCCAGGCCCAAGGACGAGGGACACCCCCCGCTGTTGGAACCTCCAGAATCCTCCCCGGTCTCGAGCGCCCCACCAGCCTGTCCCGGTCCTGTCGCTCTGGTTGGCCTAGGTCTCGGGGTCCGCTGGGTCCGAATGTGGATGCTCCGGTTCCCCCGCCGCGCTGTCCAGGAGCACATCCAAGGGGGAGCCACCGACCAGCGTTGGTTGTCCAGCATCCAGCAAACCCATCCGGATGGAAAGTCTTGACTCTTCCGTACGTTTCTGTTCCATGTTGCCCGCTGCAGACGTTGTCGTAGATAAACCCCTGGCTCCTTGGGTTCTAACAGCGCCCCGGCCGGGCACCAACTTCCCGACTCCCATCGGCGAGGCGCTGACAGGGGGAGACGGGCATCAGTCCGACACTGCCGTTGTTGCTTGCAGTTGTCGCGCACAGGAGAAAAGAGTACGGGCAGAAAACAATCGGATGAGCATCCTTACGCATTCGGGACCTCCAGTGAAGTGGCAGACCCGACCGCGTGGTACCCGAAACGAAACCGAAAAAGAAAGGAAAAAGAATGTGGGAAGCTTATCCCCGTTTGCATGGGCCGAGGCCTTTTTCTTGCGGCCTTGGGACGCAAGGGAAGACGCAAAAAGCAAGCACATGGCCCGGCAAACATACGAACCCGCACCAGATAAACGAGGGGCGGACGAGGCAGAGGGACGAGAGCTCGAAATGTCGGCCATTGTCAAGCCATCAAACAGTGCAGTTAAGCAACGTGGTCTGCTCATCTGGAGACGGAGATGTAGAGAAAAGGAAAAAGGAATATCGGCCATCGCGTCTGTACCACACGGCCGACTAGAGAAAGTCTCCGGGCGGCACAGCGTTTTGCGCACTGGTTGCACAAAGTCTCTCAGGCCGGCGGACGAGTGATCGATCGTTTCCCTCCGTTTTTACCACATTGACAGATGAAAGCTAGACCCGTCCATGCTTTCGGCCATGGCCGATGTAAGCTCACCTACGTCTCTCCCTTCGAACTCGATGTCGAACAGCCGTTCAACCACAAGCTGCTACCAATCCCTCGCCTCCTCCATTCCTCGGTTTTCTTGTTCGGTCAATGGCACAACACGCCGAAAGCTGGCCCATAGAAACAAGATTTGGGGGAAGGAGGAGAAGCAGAGGGGGAAAAATAGAATAGCCCGTTGGCGGCAACAAAGCCAAGCGGCTGGTCGCCATGGTTCGAACCTGCATGTCATCCTCTCCGCCCAACCCTCCCCTCTCCTCTCTCGCTTGCACTTGCAAGCCCCTGTTCCGACCGCCGCATGGATTCGCATACGGACGGCCAGATCCGCGTCTGCACGACCTGTCTCTCCATGAAGTCATAGGTTGTTCAGGGCCGCTGGCCCATCTTGGCCTTTGCCCGATGTACATTAATGATGTACCATTGCCTGATGTTAAACCAAAGACAATCTACTTAATTGGAATTTGTCCGTCAATCACAAAGGCAGCCCATCAGTTCACTCATGCGCATCGGTGAAGCATCTCTCTTCGGCATCTTGGATGCCAGTTGATGTCTGAATTCATTCTCATTGCCGACCATATGTTCCTTTATGATTAACACCCATACTGTGCCATGCGCCTTCACCCAGCGCCAAATATGTCCTGCAAATTGTAAATGTCATGACCCAAACCCCAGGCATTGCATACTTGATGAATATACGTCGTAACGAACCTAATACGTTAAAACGAACCGAAGGTACCTATCATGTTCCCTCTCGCGTCCATGTGGGCCACCATCTTAGGCCAACCAGAAGGAATCCCTCTTATGCTTTGACTGCGTAGCCGTTTGAGCCGTTGGTGATGCCCTTGCTCCCGTTGACATCATCTATGACCTTTCTCTTCTTCGACTCGGGGGTGAGAGGGGAGTCGGTGACAGGCTCCGAGTCCGCAGACACGTCCAGACCCTGCACAACAGGGAAAGGCGTGAGGACGGAGGATATGTCACCCCACCACTCCTCACCGAACTGGCGGTACCAGTTAACCGTGATGCGGAGGCCGTCGGCGAAGCTGGTCTTCTGGTCCCATCCGAGCTGGCGGAGCTTTGTGCCGTCGACGGCGTAACGGTGGTCGTTGAATGGCCGGTCGTGAGTGTACTTGACCCACTTCTTGAACTCATCCGTCGTGGAGAAGGGGATGTTCATCTCCTTGAGAAGATGGCTGCAGAGGTCGATGTTGGAAATTTCGTCGTAGGACCCAACATTATAGATCTGGCCCATCTGGCCCTTGTGCAGGATGGTGTCGAAGGCGTCGGCCGCATCGCCGGCAAACAGGTAGCGCCGGGTAGGGCTTCCGTCACCGTGGAGAACAACGGGTTGGCCTCTGTTCAGCAAGCAGGTGAATTTGGGAATGATTTCTACTTTTGTTAATCGGGGTCCGGCGGGTTGGATGCATGTAACTTACTCTCAGGGAACTGGTGCGGGCCGTAGACGTTGTTACTGCGTACGATGATGACGGGGAGCTTGAAACTCTTCTGGTAAGACTGAACAAGCATCTCGGCTGCTGCCTTGCTAGCAGCATACGGGTTGGTGGGCGCAAGGATGCTGGTCTCAAGGAGGTCGTCATCGTCATCGTTGACCTCTCCGTAGACCTCATCGGTGGAGATGTGAATGAAGCGCTTGATGTTAACACTCTTGGCGCTCTCGAGCAGAACGTGCGTGCCGTAGACGTTGGTGTGAGTGAATCCATATGAGTTACCGAAGCTCAAATCGACATGCGACTGAGCGGCAAAGTGGAAGACGGTGTCGATGTTGTACCGCTTCAGGCAGTTGACAACTTCTGTGGGGTTGGTGATGTCGCCGTGGACGAAAGTGAAGTTTGACTTCTCGTTGAGGACACGGGTGTTGTTCAGCGAAGAGCAGTAGTCCAACTTGTCGAAAGAGACAATGTTGTAGTGGTCGGGATAGGTAAGAGTGAGGTGGCGGACCAGCCAGCATGCGCTGAGGGAATCTGTTAGTATCTAGGCAATTCTGCTGCCAAGACATTGACTTACATGAAGCCAGCGCCGCCGGTGATCATGATGTTCTTGACATCGGGCAGAGGCTCAAACTTTGTGGTACCCTTGAGCAGCGGCGCCTCCTTCCACACGCCGAAGTCTTGGAAAAACTTGCCGTGTCCATTGCTGTAGGCTGGCGAGGGTTAGCAATCTTGGGGATCTGATGGCATGCGGCGATAACGTTGATGGTAGGCTTACTGCTCTGCGCCCGGTTTTGGCCGTTGAGTTGAGTCATTTTGACGGTTGGTTAGATATCTCCTTTCGATGTTCCAGTCGAGCGAAGAGTGTGGGAGAAATCGAGAGAGGGTGCGTTGCGGTGCGGTGCGGTGCGGTGCGGTGTCGGGAGCTCTTGGAGAGATTAGAGTTCGCGTGCGATAGCGAGTCAGGCCCGGGCGAGGTTGAAGTACAAGTAGGGAAGGCGAGCTGCCCTTTCAAGGGAGAAAAAGGTAGCCCTAAAAGTGAGTTTTAGCTGGATGCCCACACGCGAGACAGGCTCATATCGGGCAATTAATCTTACCTTAGATATGGGATATCCCTATCACGTCCAAGCCGATGCCATTGGCAACCTGTGCCCAACGTGTCTCACTCACACCACCCCGAGTCGCGCTGAGGCAAGGGAGGTCGACGTGGTCCGCGACAGCGCAGAGGATACGTTTGTACTAAGCCGGCCTTGGCGAAGAACGTCGCCTTGTATAGAGCAGGAACCAGCGATGGTAAGGGCGGCGAAAATTAGGAGTGATTATTCCAAAGGCTCGGCCGAGAATTTCCGGGGTCGTGGTCTGTCTGTCCTCTCACGGGATGCAGGAGCGTGAAATGAGCAGTGTAGCACGTAGGTCTAGGTCTGGCCGACGAGACAGGATACCTGCCAGCTTTAAGAAGTCTGTGGCAGTGACAGCTAGAGTTCAGATAGCTTCGGCAAGGTGCATATGGAAACGGTTGTGGGTTGTCTTGAATGAGGTGGTGTGTGTACTTTGTGGGAGGAACCACCTCGACGTAAGTCGGTCGGCAGAGAGAGAGATAGATCAGCAAGGGCCGAAATGATTGGCGTAAGCTCACCTGGGGAACGGGAGCAGTCGACCAGGTACATGTACAGGCACAGGCATAGGCCGAGGAGTCAAGGACAGAACGAAGTGCCGGTCCGAGCTATGGGAAGTAATTACTTGGCGAAGTATGGATTTTGTCGTTCCGTTGTACTGCGTTGGAGCGATCTTGCGTGCCAGGGACTTTCTGTCGTGGGTAGCTGCAAAGATGTTTTCCTTGCGATTACGACTGCGGCTACAATGGTGACTCCAATCGCCTGCAGTTGCTTGGCTGGTGTTTTGGGACGACAAGTCAAGGGTGAGGATGGATCTAGCCCGTGTGGGAGGTGGGCGGCGGATGGGTGTGAGGTGACTGACTGCGCTGCAACTGGTGGGAAAGCGCAAGTGCAAGTCGCTCAGTGAGGGGACACGCCGTGGAAGGTGGATGGTGGGGGTGGACACCGAGAGGGTCTGGGCTAGGAAGCGATACCTTGAAACATGACGCTTCCTGTGTTTCTAAAGTACTGCGTGGTATCTCCGCCATTTTAATTTAGTTGCTTTTCTCTTCCCCCCCCATCAGGAACAATGCAAGGGCAACCTGACATGGCATCCATTAGGCACCGGCCGTGACGGCGCTCTCTGTCTGGTTCTCTCTTGCATTGCAGCACCTCACTTGATTCCATAAACGAAGAAGAAAAGGACAACGCAGTCAACACAGCGATGCACATGTCATCGGAATAACATGGCCTTGGGACGATCTCGCAGCCGATGGTGACTGACTGTGCGTCGCTGCAACCGAGTTCGCCATGCAGCGTTCTGGTCGGCCGGTCCAAGGAGCCACTGTTTATCGATGTAGTCTCCAGTGGATTGGGCCACCCGGACGACTTCAACCTGGGTACGGGTACTGGAGACGAGACTGCCGAGATACGAATCCCTCCTCCCCCAAATATTGTGGGTATATCCTCGGTACTCACACAATTCTCTTCTGTTTCTCGTGCCGTCCGGAGCCGCTCTATCTTGGGATGCCGTGCAGCAACTTGACAGATGCAACCCCAATCTAACCGAGACTTCCCAATGGAATGGGACCCCTTCTTTCCACGCAAGCTAACGAAAGCTAGGGAGAGCGACTGCGTACGTTCGAGACACGCTTTCGACGGGTGTCAAGGCGCCACGGCCGACCACGAGGCGTCGACTCTGGATTCTAGTAGGACGTTGCTAGTCCCTCATCTGACACTGTGGTCTCAGCCAGCCTCAGCCGTGAAATGTCGCCTTCAATCAACGCCTCTGGACCGCCCGCCCACACGCTTTCCTTGCTTCTTGCGTCGAAAGGGATCAAGTCGCGACCACTCTCTGTATTGCCATGCTCGTATCATTGCCTCCCGATAACAACCACTACTATGTACATCTCCGCCAGGGAGGAGGCAGGGGAAAGGTGAAAAGATGATCAGGGGCCAAAAACATCGCTGGAATGTGCGATATGCTACTGTTCAGAAGAGAGCGATCCTGCATGGGGGTTTATTGTATTTTATTTCATTTGTCGAAAGTAGTTACAAAACTTCGTGCGAACATAGTCTGTCCGCCATTCCCACCCCTCGCCAGTCTATTCGCAGCCGTCTGCTGATCGAGCTTAATCCCCCTGGCCGCCCACCATGATCATTGGCAAGGAAGCTAGTCTGCAGGTAATCACAACAGGAAGGCCTTGGTCGCGACCGGCCCGTGACGGGCGCCACAAATGCAGCCATCTACGCTGTGAACGTCCGATACGAACCGCCACCAGCTCGACGTAGACGGATGGACTTACGATTGTGTCTTCGGCCCATGATGCTCCATGGGCTGACGACGAGGGCGACAGCAGAGCGTGCTGGGCCGGCCTCTCCCACTCCCACTCGCCCGGCTCCTTGAACGTGGAGCCGTGATGGGCATGAACTTGACCTGCTCCGGCGCGAGCGGGCGCCGGCGAGAACTGGGGAGGTCGGGCGCGCGTCTCCTGTGGCTTACCGTGGCCCCATGTGGGGGTATACCGCGCAAGAATGTGGTGCTCATCTTTTCCCATCCTTCCCCTCGACATCTCGGGCTGGCCAATGTGCACCACACAACCTCGTGGTCCGGGGAATGCTGAAACACTCAATGCTGAGTTATCGAAGGGGTGAGAAACCATTGGCACATTACTATGCTGGCAAGGAGCGAACGGCAACCAGATTTGACGTTGCTACTACCACGTTCTGCGCGAGGCATATTGCACCAGATGATCCGACGATTGATTGCCAGCAACGGGGACTGCCGGTCCTTGACAGTTACACAGTCGTCTGGTTGACAACCGGGGCTAATTTTGGTGGCCAAGGGAGCCAGCAAGCCCACCGAATCCATCCCCATCCTCCCGGCCAGTCGGGCTTGCATGCTTGCGTCTTCAGATGAGATTGGCGCAGGGGCCGTGACGATCTTGGATCAGGACCATGGACGGTTTCTCAAGAGGAAGACGGATGTTGGGTGCCTACTATCGTACTCTATGCTGTACGCTGCCTGTGCTGCCCATTTACGGCGCATGACTTGTGGTTCGCGCGTTTCAACCGCCCATGTCCTAGACACTCCAGAGTCTCGTCAGCGGTTGACCGTGGCAGGATTTGCGTCGAAGGGTGGAGCAAGAGACCGACGGACGGAAGAAGATGCCGTTGCAATGCACCACATTGCTGGTGCACCGCCCACCGCAGGCTGTAGCACTGCTGGAGAGAGGTGCAGCCGGTGGCCAAGACAATCTTCATTCTTTCTCGTGCTGAGAGACATCGAAAGTTTTATGGCAAGGACTGAGGCTGCACCAAGACTGCTTGGCGGCGTTGGCGGTGGTTCGCAAATGCAAATGGAGACTGATGTCTCAGGGAGGAAACTTTCCACTTTGGGCGTCCAATGCTCTCTGTCAAACTCTATTCCGCGTAGTTGTCGACGGTCGTTGGACAACTGGACGGACAGCTGTTCAAGTTGCTGGGAACGTCGAGTCCGAAGGAACCGAGCACAACAGCGTCTCTACGAGCACGGCGCCGTCAGAGCAGCCGCCATCCCAGGCGCTGTCGCTGCGTCGAAACCCTCCCTGTGTCAAGGCCATCTGTCACGGTCCACAGGATGACGCGTGTACAAATTGGGATCGTTTACAGAAGGTTCACGCTGGGATGACGGCGAGAACGAGAAGGGAGATAATTAGACAAAGTTGGGGCGGCTGTGAGAGAGAGTTGGGGCGCCCTTTCGAACTGTCCGTTGCGTGTGAAGGATGGCTGGTCGAGGTGGTGGACGATCAATCAGGCTGCGTTCGTCGACGATGAAGCCTTTGGCAGACCTGAGTGACCGCGACGAGCCTAGCACTCCGTCATATTGTCCATACTCTCCTACGGCGCTACTGGGAAAAAGTCCAACAGACGGAACATTGACAGCTTGACGGAGGGGGCTGCCATGTTCTCTGTGGTGGTTGACGGGAAGAGAGAGACTTGCGGGTTGTCGAGTCGCGGGTCTAATTAGATCTTGGGTGGGGCTGAAGCCTACGAAGTGTTAGTGGCTTGGCGCCAACCGACAAAGCAGATGCGCGCTGTGGGAATCTGTTTTAGGAAGAAGGAAGGCGAGGCGACAAACAGAAACAAGTGTAAGTGGAGGTAAAGTAGATGGAGAGGAAAGAAGAAAACGGACCACCAGTAGTCAATGAGTGCAAGCTGCGAGGGACTCTAGATCCCGGAGTCTAGCCAATCGAGTTGAGAGAAAGAAAGAGGCTTGCGGTCGGCGTATCTCGATCTCGAATCGGGCGGGCTTTCGTGGTTGTGTTGACGATAAACTTGAAAGGCGTTAGCAAAACTTGTGCTTCCCGCCCGCCGGCACAACACCGAATCCATGTAAACGGACCAGCTGACGACCTAAAGGCACCGTCCGTCCCAGGAAAGGCAGGGCGAGCAGGGCAAAGCCTGGTCCGGTCTGGACTCTGGCTACAAGCAGACGGGATGGCTCTTGATATGGGCTTGGACTGGATCGGATGGGATTGGATGGGATTGGATGCCTTGTCTCGCACCCCCCCCGCTGAACACTGAGAGGGAGAGGGAGAGGGAGAGAGAGAGAAAGAGAGAGAACGCCAAGGCCGGGCTGATCTCTTAGGCGTCGCGGATGTGCTCGAGCTTGCCAGCGTCCACTGCCAAATTGTGCCCAACTGTCCAACCCTCCACGTCGTCCTGTCGTCCTGACGTCCTGTCTTGTCCCAGAGCCGCCGTCGCAATCGCAGTCGAGCATGCCTGAAGTGGGTGAGTGTGCAGGTTCAAATCCCCCCGATTCCATACTAATCGTACCCGCACCCACACATCCGTACCTTCTTCACCCTCCCCTGCCCTTCCCTGAGTCTCCCTCCCTCCTTCCAATCCCTGGCCCCTGCGTGCCTTCAGCCCCGGGTAGATGTTAGTCACTGCCTAGTACAACTAGTAGGTGCGACTAGGGAGCCCGACTGCTTGACTGACTGCATACCTCCTTCCCGGCCTAAGCAAGCCAAACTTGAAGAAAGACAAGCCGCCTCACGCCCAAAGGTTCAAATATATCTGCACCCGTCAATCCTTCTCTCTCCCTTCAATCTCGCCAGTTGCCCCCCGAAATCTGACAAGTCGAGGTGCCTCCCTTCCTAGCAGCATTCCAAGGACCCGACGCCCAACTCCCTCGGTAACACTCACAACCAAGCTTCCCATGGTTCTCTGAAATAGGACCCCAAGTCCTTCTGGTGACCAACCACCAACCATCCGACACTCGCATCGCTCACGCCGCAAGTCACCTATCGCCGCGCCAAGTCGCGCTCTCGTTCATACCCGCTCTCTCGACTTCCTATCGGATTACAGACTACGCCGCGAGCTTTTTCGACAGTCCCGTCTGCCTCATACATCCAAGACGCCATGGCTGATTATCGATCCGAGCGGGCGGGCTCTTTCGCCTCGTCTTCTACTGATGCTGCAACTTTGCATGAGCTGACCAAATTGGACCCGATGGAGGACAGCCTGCAGAGCCCCAAGTCGCGAGTCGACGAAGAGGTGGGCGCTGAGGAAGACGAGAAGCTCCTGCCTACTGCCGCCACCATGAATGAGAAGCAAGAACCGTCCCAGAAGGCCAGCCTCACCTCGGCCATTGTCTGGATGACTGTGAACACCCTGGCAACTATCGGGATTGTAAGTTTTGTGTTGTGCCCACGCACTCGCTTCCTTCTGTCGAATGCGCAGACTAACATTGCTACGCCCATAGGTCTTCACGAACAAGGCCATCTTCTCCGACCCTCAGTGGAAGCTCTGTCAGCTCACGTTTGCGAGTTTCCACTTCCTGGTGACATTCCTGACGCTGCACGTCTTGTCGCGGCCGACCTTTGCCTATTTCACTCCGCGCCGCGCCGCCCTTACGGACCTGCTGCCGCTGTCTGTCGCCATGTGTCTCAACGTCATCCTGCCGAACCTATCGCTGGCGTTCTCGTCGGTCACTTTCTACCAGATCGCGCGCATCCTCCTGACGCCAACCGTTGCCCTGATGAACTTTGTTCTGTACAAGGCGACCTTGCCCCGGAAAGCCGTCTTGGCTCTCATCCCGGCCTGCTTCGGCGTCGGGATGGTATCCTATTACGACTCTCTGCCCACCAAGGATGAGAGCATCAAGACCACATCCACCCTGGGAGTCTTCTTTGCTTTTACCGGCATTTTTGCCTCTTCTCTCTACACTGTCTGGATCGCCAGCTACCACCGGAAGCTCCAGATGTCCAGCATGCAGCTCTTGTACAACCAGGCGCCCATTGCCTCGTTCATGCTGCTCTACGTCATTCCCTTCGTCGACACTTTCCCCGACTGGGTTCATGTACCTGGCAACCGCTGGATCATGATTGGCATGGTAAGTTTGACTCAGCTTTTACCGCGCTTGAATTCCTTAACTAACATTGGGTGCAGTCCGGCGTCTTCGCCTCACTGATTAACATCTCCCAGTTCTTCATCATCGCCCAGACCGGACCCGTGTCCAGTACTGTGGTTGGCCACCTCAAGACCTGCACCATCGTTGCGCTTGGCTGGATGGTCTCTGGACGAGCCATTGGGGACAAGTCGGTCCTCGGGGTCTTTATTGCCATTGGTGGTATCATGGGGTAAGTCGGAAACCACCGAGCCGTGAATCGACCTGCGACTGACCATCATCCAGATACTCGGTTGTCATGCTCCAGCATCAGAGAGAGCGGCGCAGCTAAGCGGGCAACATGGGCTCACGGTCACCTTTAGTGTCATTTCGGGAACGGTTCTTTTTGGGAGCATAAAGATCATGATGGCGTTGAGTAGATTGAGGTCCGTCGGGATTAGAGAGAGTTTACATGGATGATACCTCTTTTGACCATGGCTCGGCGTCTGGGGAATGAAGCAAATCGCTTTCAGCAAGGGATCAATAAAACCTAACCATATTTCTTCATCTATGATCTGTTGCGTCTATCTTTTTCTAGGACCTAATGCATAGCTCGGCACACCTGGTCCGGCCTATTAAGCCACCCATAAAAACGCCGTACGGGATAGTTCCTGACCAACAATACAATGCATCACTGATACTGACACCCAACCCAGCACTGGAGCAATTCCGCGGAAGAACCAACCAACCATATTGGCTCCCCCCACCCCTTCTCTCCCTCTCTCTCTTTTTCCTCTTCGCAGCAGCAGCTCCCTCACAAGTTGAACCGCTTCCTGTCCTTCTCCATCTTGGCCTTCCACTCCCAAGGCTGCGAGTCCTCGCCCTCGCTGCCGGCCCTGCCGATGCCCTTGTCGACCCTCCTCAGCTTGGCGGTGAAGCGGGGGCCGACCTCCTGCAGACCGACGCGGATGCCCTCGACGCCCTTCATCTCAGCGCCCTCGGCCGTGGTGATGTTCTTCTCTGTCTCACGCTTCTCGCGGAAGACGTAGCGGTGGCGCCGGAAGAAGAGGTAGTCGCGCTGGTTGTGCACCGTCAGCACCTGGCGGCCCTCGAGCTCGGGCTGCGGCGGGAAGAGGCGCTGGAAGAGGGCGGCCGTGAGGAGGCCCAGGGGCGTCTTGAAGTTGTTGAGGAGGAGCTCTGGGTAGTGGTTCGTTGGGTTCCCGTGGCCGGGGAGCTTCTTGCCCTCCATGAAGTTGGTGATGGAGAAGGTGAAGGTCGGGCCCGTGGGGAGATGGACGATCGACATGCCCGTGAGCTTCTTCTGGTCCTCCTTCAGGAGGACGACGGCGGTGTAGTCGCGGTTCGAGGCGAACTTTGAGATCTCGCGTAGGGAGTACTTGTGGCCGTAGCGGTGAGCGGAGCGCGGCACATAGGTCGAGTTGGGGAAGACGGTGCGGAAGATGTTGGCCTCGTAGTGCAGGGTCGAGTTGAGCGAAGTGGTGATGAGGATCTTGGGCGGCGGGGGCGCGTCCTCGGTGAAGAGGGAGGGGAACTTGAGGGCGAGCGAGGACGGCGTGAGGTCAAGGTTCGTGCTCGTTGTCGACGGCGCCGCCGAGCTATCCCGCCGCGCGCGACGTTTCTCCTCGCGCCGCCTCTCCCTCTCGGCCTTCTTCTCCTCGGCCTCCTCGTCGTCAGACGCGAGCATGCTGTCGTTGTCGGAGTCGTCCTCGTCCTCCAGGTCGTCCTCGTCGTCCAGCTCCTTCTCCAGCGCCGCGTTCTCCTCCTCCTCTATCCTCCTTCTCTTGAGCTTCTCGACGTCCACCACGTTCCCCAGGGAGTCGTCGTCGACGTCGTCCCATACGCGCTTGCTGTCGAGCGTCTTGGGCTTGTTCTTGGCGAGGCGGGCGGCGCGCAGCTCCGGGTCCTTGTCCTCCTCTTTTTTCCGGCGGAAGCGCATCTCGCGCTGCGTCTTGTCCTTCTCCTTCTTCTGCAGCACGTACAGCTCTTTGCGCTTGAGCTTGTTGGACGTCTTGTTGGTGAGCGAAGCCCCCATGGACTTGCCCGGCTTGGAGAAGCCCATGTTGAAACTTCTTTTTCTCGCTCGATTGACTGCTGGATGGTTTTTGTTGTAGGTACGACTCTCGTCCGATTGGAAAACGTATCGATATCTCGTGGTCGAGGTTACGAAAGGGGGGACTGTTGTTGTTCAGTAGTTGTCGCAATCCAATGCCCGCTATGCAAGTTCTCAGTCCAAAAAATTAAAATAAAAAGGTCCCGAAGCCGAAAAGTCTCGGTGAAAATCAGCTTTGGAGAAATTTTGGCGGGGCACCGACCAATCCCTGTAGCAGATGCATTTCAGTTGGGCCCCGGCGCTCGGGGGGGGGGAGCGGGGGCCAGGGGTCTTTTGCATCTGGCGGTGGCCGTTGGCTCATCGGCGGATTGAATTTCCGTCGTCCACCGGCCATGCCTATGTTTTTTTCTTTCCTCCTCCCCACGGGCTGCGGGAGAGGGGGGGCCGTCCGGTACCTGAGCCTGGCCCGGCGCTGATCGCACGACAGGGCACTGCAAGACCACCTCGCCAATGAGGGTTGTAGAAAAAAAGTGAGGAAGGGCAGACGACACTTTCTAGAAGAACGACTTCGACCACCACACACACACCACCCCCTCGCGCACTCTGCACTGCACGCGGCTCTCTCTCTCTACCTGGCCATTTCCCAATTGAACCTACCTACAAGCTAGCTAGCCAATCCTTCAACCCCTACTATACGCGTAAGGTACGGGGAACTGCAGCTGCAACAGCCAGGCCAAGGACCCCCCCAGATGACTCACGCTCTGTTTACAAAAAAACCCCACCAAACGATCAAGTAGATGAAGCCTTTTCGCTCTTTCGCACACCAATCAACTTCAATTCGTTCCACAGCTAGCTTCTGTGCAGTTCGGCCGGCCGCTTTTTTCCACTGCCACCACCGTTACCCCTCCCCCTCCTTGCCCTCCTGCTCCCACTCCCATTCCCACCACCACTTCCAACAACGCACCCTCACCACCACCCGTCACCTCTCCCGGGCTCAAGTCCTCGTCACCACGAAAAAGAACAAGCCCAACGCCCCCGTCTCCAAGATGACGACCACCGCGACGACCTTGAAGGGTCAGCCCCTCGACCGGCAGACGCTCGACGCCATGCTGCGCCGGCGCCTCTTCTTCACCCCGGCCTTCGAGATCTACGGCGGCGTCGCCGGCCTCTTCGACTACGGCCCCCCCGGCTGCTCCCTGCAGGCCAACATCGTCGACCTCTGGCGCAAGCACTTCATTCTCGAGGAGGATATGCTCGAGATCGACACCACCGTCCTGACCCCGCACGAGGTCCTCAAGACCTCTGGCCACGTCGACAAGTTCGCCGACTGGATGTGCAAGGACCCCAAGAACGGCGACATCCTGCGAGCCGACCACTTCGTCGAGGACGTGCTCGAGTCTCGCCTCAAGGGCGACAAGGAGGCCCGTGGTGAAAAGGTCGAGGAGGAGGACGACCCCAAGAAGAAGAAGAAGAGAAAGACAAAGACTGAGGCCGTCAAGCTCGACGATGCCGTCGTCCAGGAGTACGAGGAGGTCTTGGCCAAGATTGACAACTACAACGGCGCGGAGCTCGGCGAGCTCATCAAGAAGTACGACCTCAAGAACCCGGCCACCGGCGTCCAGCCCTCGCCCCCCGTCGCCTTCAACCTCATGTTCCAGACCTCCATCGGCCCCAGCAGCAACCTGCCTGGCTACCTGCGCCCCGAGACCGCCCAGGGCCAGTTCCTCAACTTCGCCAAGCTCCTCGACTTCAACATGCAGCAGATGCCCTTCGCCTCGGCCTCCATCGGCCGTTCCTACCGCAATGAGATCTCCCCGCGTGCCGGTCTCCTGAGAGTCCGCGAGTTCCTCATGGCCGAGATCGAGCACTTTGTCGACCCCGAGGGCGGCAAGAAGCACCACCGCTTCCCAGAGGTTGACGCCATCGAGCTCACCCTGCTGGACCGCCACACCCAGCTCGCCGGCAAGACGGACGTCAAGAAGATGACGATTGGCGACGCCGTGCGCAACAAGGTCGTTGACAACGAGACTCTCGGCTACTTCCTCGCCCGCATCCACCTCTTCCTGCAGAAGATTGGTGTCGATATGTCCAAGGTCCGCTTCCGCCAGCACATGCAGAACGAGATGGCCCACTACGCCGCTGACTGCTGGGATGCCGAGCTCCTCACCTCCTCCGGCTGGATCGAGTGTGTCGGCTGCGCCGACCGCAGCGCCTACGACCTGTCTGTCCACGCCAAGAAGACGGGCGCCCCTCTCGTCGTCCGCGAGCGTCTCGACGAGCCCCGCGTCTTCGAGGAGTGGCAGGTCGAGATTGACAAGAAGAAGTTTGGTCCTCAGTTTAAGAAGGACGGCAAGACGGTTGAGGCCGCCCTCGAGGCCACCACCCAGGAGCAGCGCGAGAAGCTCGCCAAGCAGCTCACCGACAACGGCGAGCTCGAGCTTGAGGTCGCCGGCGTCGGCAACGGCACGGTCAAGGTCAGCAAAGACCTCGTCAAGGTCGAGTTCAGGAAGCGTGTCGAGAACACGAGGGAGTACACCCCCAACGTCATCGAGCCGTCATTCGGTATCGGCCGTATCCTGTACTCGCTGATCGAGCACGTCTACTGGAACCGCGCCACCGAGGACGGCGGCGACGAGGCTCGCGGAGTAAGTGTCCTCAAGACAGACGAGCATCAAGCAAGAACACATCGCTGACTGAACGACTAGGTCCTCTCCTTTCCCCCGACGGTCGCCCCGACCAAGGTTCTGATTGTGCCCCTGTCGGCCAACAAGCAGTTCCAGCCCTTCATCAACAAGATCTCGCAGAAGCTGCGCAAGATCGGCATCTCGGCCCGTGTGGACTCGTCCTCGGCCACGATCGGCAAGCGTTACAGCCGTAACGACGAGCTCGGCACGCCCCTGGGCGTCACCATTGACTTCCAGACCGTCCAGGACAGCACCATCACCCTCAGAGATCGTGACTCGACCAAGCAGGTCCGCGCAGACGAGGAGACCATCGTCGCGGCCATCCAGAGCCTCGTCACCGGTGCCAAGGAATGGAAGGACGTTGCGGCCGAGCTCCCAGCATTCGAGGGACAGGAGGTCGACGTCACCGTTCGGTAAAAGCATTTCTTCTATATGGATACCTTTTTTCTTTTCTTTTACTGTAATGGATTCACAAGAAAGGGAGAGGAAAAGGTGGTGGGGGCCAAAGCCGCTCGCGTGCGGCATCTGTAGACATCTCAACTGAGCCTTGTGGATTTGACCATTATCACGCGCCGTCATGGCGTATATCCTTGTTTGCATGAGGAGCTTCCAAATTCTCCTGCCAAAGCTAGATTGACGGATGACGGAACGAACAAGACGCTGCACGACGCGAAGTGATATCACCCTTTGGGTTCTTCGACGAGGCCATGCGTCGCACCGTTGTCCAAACTCTGAAAGTACAGATGAGGAACGCTTATGCAGGCCCGTCGAGCGGACGAACGACCAGCTGGTGACGGTCCGCGCAATACCCGTAGAGCCAACGCAGTGCCGACGTGCATGCATAGTCGCGCCCCGGTCGGGGTAGTCCAACAACCGGCATAGGGCTAAGGCATTGGGACTCGCAACCCAGTTCTGGAATGGGAGAGGATGGCTGGCTGTGGCAACGGCCTCTGCATCACTCTTGTGTGACTGGACGTTAGGCACGGCGATTACCGGCCACATTGCAATGGCGGTGCGCCCACGGGCGGCGGTAGACCCGACTTTTGAAATCTCATATCGTGAGGCCAATAGTCCAGAAATAAAGGCACTAATGCTACCGAGTTGCAAGCTCAAATGGCATGCTTCCCCGTCACGTCTCTTCGCATTCGCCTTGGCAGCGAGGGAAAAGGTCGAAGGGGCTGCTAATCCGACTCAGAGAGTCGGCTCCTCGGCGGGGGAGTGAGCCTGTGGCATGAATCTGCAACAGATCCGCGGATTGGAAACAAAACTGCGCAGTCTGTCCTGTCCACGCTCTGTTTCGCTTGATCTTTTTGCTAGAGGCTGAGAAGTGACGATAGACGCGTATTGGATATCTTGGCTCAGTCTGCTGTTAGCAAGCCACTTAATGAGCGTTCCAGCGTCCAATCGGCGAAAGAACGATGGTCGGCCGTCGGAGGCATTCCCGTCTTGGTAGGTTGCATGCCCACCCGTCTCTCCTCGATGTGATGCAACGGTACAGAGATGTATCTTAAAGAAGAGTGTCATTCCTGGCCACACGACTCGATGGAAGGTTGATATGGCGGTGGCGTAGCAGTAGGTAGCCGATCTAGAAACATCAATGCTGGTAATGCGAACTGTGGCCGTGACCTTTGAGTGTTGAGCGAGTATGATGTGCATGTCTGCGTCGTATGCAGACTGTTGTAGGCGCCCTCCCATGCTTTGCTCAGCTCTGCCTCTTCTGCAATGCTGGGACGGAAAGCGGAGTAGGAAATGTGAAACACGGCGATCCAAGGAGTGAGACGGACGAGTCGCTGACAGGAGACGCTATTGTAAGCCCATGGCACGTCCCTCAAACAGGGTGGCAGCAACCGCTATTGGGCATGCTTAAGTCGGTGGTTTTGCTAGATTTTGGCTTTGGGCGGCTGTGGGGGACCCAGCCTTGGGACACTTCGGAACAGGGTCCTTGGTTGCTTCTACTCGGGTGATGCCGATGAGACGAGGGTGAGTATGATGCGGTTCAAGATCCCGCACTGTGGTAGAGAACTCCGTTAGCCTCTCGAACGTGTGTCAACAGGTGCTATTTTTTTTTTATTTTTTTTATTTTTTTTTATTTTTTTTTGGGTTATTTTTTCTCCGCGGGCTGGACGTGGCCAAGTTCTTGTCCAAAAGGTCGAGTTGTGGACAAATCAAGTCTGGCTTCCAGACGTAGACTTTCTGGGCTTGGATTCAAGACGTCTTCGGTCCAATCCTTTGGTCTCATTGGATGACCATTTGGGACAAAGGAGATCTCTCAAGCTGTGCGAGCCGAGAGGCTGGCGTTGCGACAAAGAATGTGTAGACGCAATGCAATGTTTTTTGACACAGGGGACCAGGACTCGACGCACCCCGGAGCTTGTGTCGGTTGGTTTCTGTGTTTGCAAGCAGTACGTCAGAACACAGACAACCGGCATGGGCAGAACGTTGCTAGGCAGTTGACACTTTAGAACCAAGGCCGGCAGGCTTCATCCAGCACAGCTTAAATGCCCGTCAAAAATTACTCAGTTGTTGCAGACGTCGTCTTTGAAGAGGTAGCGTGTCAAGTATAGATGAAGCATGGGTATTTAGTTGCGCCTAGGCTTGTCGAGTTTCGAGGTTGCAATTCATAGCTGAAGGTTGCTGGCTGCAGCCGGTGGCCACCGCTTTTTGCACACTATAGTCGAACGACTACTTTCCTCGCCAAGGGGGAACAGCGAACGGCGACTTTCTTCAGACTGATGGTCGATTGCCAGTCCAAGCCCTAATGGGTGGGTACAACGACGAGACCGTGCCTTGGATCTCTTCGGCATACCCCAATCGCACATCCAGTGTAAGTCGCCACGATCTCTCGTCTGCCACCGGTATAAGAACGCATAGACTCCTACAACAAACAAGAAGAGGTTGCAGGTGACAGGAAATGGTCTTACCCCAAGTCTCAAGAGTCAGGGGCCAGTCCTGGCGTTACCCGCAGTGGGTGGGGCCGCACATCTGGCTGTCTCTTGTTTCGACGAGTGGACGTTGAAGCCTTGGATTTATCAATGGAGCCATTGGGTCTCGACATCGTGTTGCGTAGGCCGCATCGGTGAATTGCCTTTGGGGCGCAGTGCGAGTCACCAAGGACTGAGACGAGGCGAAAAGGTCGGACCGACGTAGGTATGCAGAGCTCTGATGCCCGTCGATATCAGGCGGGATGGGAATCGAGGACTTGCGTAGTTTGGAAGTCGGAAGAGATTCATGTCGATTGCGTTTGCATGCAAAACCGCAGACCGCAAAACCGGAAGGAAGAGGACAGACGCGGTCCAGATGCATGGAAGGCTGTTGTTGGGGACTGCGGTGCTGTGGGAAACGGGAAGGGGTGAAGTCGCAGTCGCACCGAGAGGAGTGTCGTCCTCAGAAGGGTGGATCGCGTGCGTTGTGGACTGTGGACCATGGAAACAGGCGGGTGAGAGTGAAGAAGGACTGCGGCTGTCTGTGTCTGAGAGAAGCAGCAGAGTGTCTTTGACGCAAATCAGCGCAGGCCCATCATCCCCAATGAAGAGGTCGCCATCCACGCCAGCCACGCCAGCAAACTGCACTCGTCCAGTTTTCTTCCGTTCTTCGCTGACGCCAGCGCGCGCGCTGCTGCAGGCATGCAATGCACCCCTGCCGTTGGCACCTTAGGCCCTGCCTTACTGTGCGGTGTGGTACCTTGGTTCATCTACTGCCAGCAAGTCAGACAACACCTGGAGTGGGTGGTGGGCTGTAGCTCACGTTCCCTCCACAGTGACTCTCTATCGGAAACGGACCAAGAGGGCAACTTGGAGGACCTCACCTGGAGCACTTTGGGAGGCACTTTCCCCGCTATGACGTCTCACCCACCCATTCGATGTGAGTCGGCCGTGTCGGGTACAGTTATCACTGTGCCAGATCGTTGCATGTCTCGGGGCAAAGCTGCCACTTTCCTTGCCTGCAGCTCTCACTGCTGCCGCTGCCAGCGCCACCGACGGCGGCATGTGTCACGTGCTGTGAAGCAATGGAGTGGCTAATGGTGCAATCAATCTGCCATGGTTGGTGAAGGGCAGGATCATCAAGACGGCGGTGCAGTCTGGTCTGAGCAGAGAAAGAAGCGTCGCATTAGCTCAGGGGAAAACCAACAGACTGCGGTTGCGACCCAACCAGAGCGAGCGCAGTGCTCAGCAAGACCTGGCTAGCATGCAGAGAACCGATCCCGAACCAGGGCCAGCCATGGCCAAAGAAAAGAGAAGGAAAAATGGAAGGGGGGGAAAAGGGTGAAGGACGGCGTCGCAGGCCCTGTCTACAATCCATCCACGCGAGCCACGGCCGTCTCCTTCTCCACCAGCGCGCGACCCGACGTCTTGCATCGACACCTCATTCGCTGGCGCGAGCGGGAAGTTGTCGGGCCTGGTCGAATTGGTGTGGTTTTAGGGTGGTCCTTCCTTCCTCAGTGCGACCTCTTGCCGTGCATCGCCTCCACTTTCTCTCCAGGTCCACAGGCCGGGGCCTTGTCTTCTTTTCCGCCCTCATCTTGCCCACCCTTGCCTTCACTCTCTTCCTTTGTTTAGTGTACAGAGTAGTGTAGGCCGACTTTACCCTGCACTCCCCCTCTCTCCCTCTATCTACATGCGTAGTCCCACAGTACATCTGGTGTAAGTACACAAGTATACGAAGTGCCTCGACACCGGCCTGCCGCCATCTCAGGTGTGTGGTGCGAGTGGAAGGTGCCGCCTTCGAAGACCTAGTTTCCAGTTCAAGTAAGGAGGGACGCGATAGGTACCCGCTGCCAATGTGGCTCCTTGGTGCTGCTGCAGAAGAACAGAGATCCAGAGACCCTGAATTCTCCTAGACGTCCCGCTACTTGCACCTGATGCTCTTGTCATTTCCGCATCTTGGTTTCTGATTGTGGAGTGCATTTGTAGCGAATAGTGCACGTACGTGGTACGTTGAGGGTTTCTCCGAATGACCTGCAACAAGACGAGGCTGAAGAATCGCGCGCCTGATGAGAATAGATCGAAACGACGGAAACCAGAAACGACCCCCTTGGCGCCCTACGTCTTTTTCTCCGAATAGCATCGGCGCATCGAGTATTGGCCTTTGACGTCAAGGTACGACGGGCACTCAAATATATAGTATGTACACGCACATAGATCCGACACTACGTCAGATCGGCCTTATCCAGCCCCGGCCCATATCGTCCATCTAGTTATCCTGCTCTGGTGATTCTCCTCGTCGTCGGTCGTCTTCGCAGCCGACGAATTTTTCCCAACCCTTGCCGAAGTGACATGTTCAACTCCATTAGGCTCATCTCAACTCCCCCACTGGCAGGCAGTCAGGCCTTGACAGAATAGCAAATCCCCATCTCCATCACGGTCTGTGGATTGCTCTGTATTGGCACTTTCGCTTCCACTCGCATTTGTACCCGGTCCAGCTCCAAGCTCCAGCATATGCTGCTCTCTTCGTCTCGTTCCCCTTCCCCCTCTCCCCCTCCCTCCTTTCGGCTGATCGCCCGCGACCAAGAGCGTCCAAGGCGTGTCGCCCCCTTTCCCGCCAGTCCACCATCCCAGTCCCTTCGCCTCGACCAACGGAAATCCGCCCACCCCCTCCTAAAACCATCCGACTCACTCCAGACGGGAGGCCGAGGGGAAACCTCAACCCCCGTCCGAAAGTCGTCCTTGAATCTTCCGCTCTCTTTTCCTTCTTTTTTTTTATTTTTTTATCCCCTTTACTCGCCCACTCCCTACTTCTCCTTTCTCTTGTCCCTGTGCCCTTCCAATTCTTGCTGGCAGTTGGATTCCACCGTGGTCAGCGATCACGACGAGCAGCATATCTCCCCATCTTGGTTGCTTCAGGCTGTAGCTGCACGACAAATCGACGAGACTTCTGGAAGCTTACCTGGTTATTCTACACCTTGCCCACGTACATGCCCCCTTGTTCCATCCTCGATCCTAAAGATACCCAGGTGCTGGACCTCTAAACCCAAACCAACCCCAGCCCAACCACACACGACCCAAGCAGCCCAAGCAAGCCTGCCTGCAAGCAGCCCACACAGTCCCTAGCGTCAGTGGCCAGCGGCAACAGCAGCGACACTCCACGTCTTCGAGTAGCGGATCCCCAGGAGGCACGAGTACAGCGTACCGCCCAAAAGCTACGAAACATCGCGTGTTCCATACATTAAGCCATTGCTCCGGGGCTTCGCATCCGAGGGCAGCCACAAAAAACACTCGCCTCTCTTATTAAAACTGTAATCCCTCTTGTCTTATTTCTCCCCCGTCTCCGACGCTGGAAGAGAGTGCGAGTGAGAGAAATGGCGACGCAGAATCGGTAAGCATCTTGCCCTCGGCTTCCACTGATCCCCTTTTTTTTTCTTTCTTTTTTCTTTTCGTTCGTAGTTTTGCCTCGCATCGAATGTAACTACTTATGTACGTGTGTGTTCTTGTACTACTGCACCGCACGCTCATCCCCATCCGTCCCGTCCCATCCCCATCCCCCCTCCTCCACTCTCCTGCACCCGCAATCAGCTCCTTTGCAGGCAATCCGCGGTAAGCAGGACGCAGACGCAAACGCAAACGCAGACGCAGCAGCGGCAGCGGCAGCAGCGACAGCGGCAGCGAGACAGCAATTGCTTGCACCAGCGCCCAACAGCCCCAAGCAAAACTGGGAGTGTCGAGTCCTTCAGCGAGGCTAGAAGTGGGGTTAATTTCGTCTCGATCTGTCATGGCGCACTTCACCGGTTGTCAACCACCAACAGCCTCCTAATTGCGCTGTCCTTCCCATTCCACATCCCATTCTCCTTCATCCCGCGTCTCGTTTCCCGAAAAGTTCCCCCTTTCCCCGTAATCACCACCATTCGGCCGGTGTCGCCCATCTCGCTTCCTCATCGTCCTTCTTTTGATTGCCACCACCGTCACCACCGACCCTTTCGATTTCTTCGTCGCATGCAGATCTCGCCTGCCGTCGTCGCCCACGCTGCGCAGCAATCATGGCTAACGAACGCAGTGTGTATTCGTCTGGCCAGTTCATGAACCCAGGCCCGGCACCACGACCCCCGACCGATCGACCTCGTCTCGCCCTCACGCCAAACAACAACCTTCCTGGCAACATGGCCAACATGGCCATTTCCCCCATCAGGAGCACGGCCACCTCGACCTACACCGGCTCCACCATCTCGCTCCCTATCGCCCGCCAGCAATCCAACCAGAACGACGGCATGGGAGGAGTCGCTGTCAAGAAGGAAGGATGGGCCTCGGTGAAGGAGTCCAAGAACTTCATCAACCCATGGAAGCAGAAATACCTTATCTTGCGAAAAGAGTCGCTCGATTTCCACAAGACTGAGGGAGGCAAGGTCTCGTACACCCTCTACCTGAAGGACGTCGTCAACGTCGGCCGTGTCGAGGCCGCCGGCACCATCTTCGAGATTAAGAGAAATCCTAGCGGATCGTCCAACAGCCCTGGCGAAGACGACGGCCAAACCAAGACGTTACAGATTCGCGTCAAGAGCGACGACGATCTGTACGAATGGATTGATCTCATCTACGGCGCCTGCCCTGGAATGGGCGGTGTCAGCAACCCCACAAACTTCTCCCACGCCGTCCACGTCGGCTTCGACCCCCAGACCGGCGAGTTTGTCGGCCTGCCGCCCGAATGGTCGAAGCTCCTCAACTCATCTGCCATCACAAAGGAGGACTACGAGCGTAACCCTCAGGCCGTCTTCGAGGTCCTTGACTTCTACTCTGACCTGACCAAGCGGGCTGAGAACCCCCAACAATACTCCAGCCTCACTCCTACACCCCCTGCCAGCAGCCAGCAGAACAAGCAGCTCGGTTATGCCGGTGGCGGGGCTTCAGTCGCACCTCCTCGGCCCATGCCGCCGTCGCAGGGTCAGCGTCAACCCAGCTACAACACGCAGCCCTCGTCACAAGGCCAGCAACGGCGGCCGTCGCCCACAGAGCAGCAGCAGCAACGCCACCAGATGCAGGGCATGGCCCCCAACTACCAGGCGGATCCTCGTGAAGAGCAGCGCTTGAAACAGCTGGAGGCACAGCGTGCCCGCGAAAGGGAGATTGAGGAACAGAACCGTCGGGATTTGGAGGTCTTTAACTCGTCCATCCCGAAGACCAAGACGCCCATGGCTCAACAAGAGATTGGCGGCTTCGGCGGCAGCTCGTCCATTCCTCAAACAGACAGGTACAACCCTTCAAGGGCAGCTCCCCCCGCGCCCAAGCCATCACAACAGCAACAGGTCAACGGACTTCGTGCGCAGCGCCCCGCCCCTTCGCCGCCCACCGCCGGTACCCCTACTCGTCCTCCCATGGCTTCGCAACAGAGCTCAAGCTCCGTGCGGGATCCCAACCAAGCCCAGCGAATGCCCCGGCCGGACCAGCCGTCCAGCCAGCAGCAGCGCTATCCCAACGGCAGCCCCCAACAGCCCAGACAGCCTCCTCAGGCGCAGGCCGCGCCACCGTCTCGCTTGCCTGCCCCTGTCAAGCCCCTGAACGTGTCAAAGGCCCAGCCCGCGCCGCAAAGCGATGCCGTCAAGGCTGCGGAAGCAGCTCTCACTGCCAAGCCGCCTGCGCAAGAACGCAAGCAGGATGTGCGCATGTCCACCATGTCAGAGAGCGAAGTCATGGCCAAGCTCAAGGAGGCCGTTTCCAAGGACGACCCGAACCTTTCCTACTCCAAGCAAAAGAAGATTGGACAAGGTGCTTCGGGTTCCGTCTACGTTGCCAAGGTCAAGGAGGGCGCTGTTTCGCCTATTGCTCGTGACGTCTTGCGCGCTCAGGGTATCAAGGCTCAGGTTGCAATCAAGCAGATGGACCTCGCACACCAGCCCAGAAAGGAGCTGATCGTGAACGAGATCATGGTCATGAAGGACAGCAGGCATCGCAACATTGTCAACTTTCTGGACGCTTTCTTGCGCAACAACAACGCCGAACTCTGGGTTGTCATGGAGTACATGGAGGGTGGTGCCTTGACGGATGTCATCGATAACAACCCTAGCATCACGGAGGAGCAGATTTCCACAATCTGCTTGGAGGTAAGAGGCTCACCCCGCCAGGGTACCCCGTTGATGCTGACTCGAAATAGACGTGCCGTGGTCTGCAACATCTACACTCCCAAAACATTATCCACCGTGACATCAAGAGTGACAACGTGCTCCTGGACGCTCGAGGAAACGTCAAGATTAGTGAGTGAATCACGTACTAGTCTGACATGCAGCTACTGACCATGCTTAGCCGATTTCGGTTTCTGTGCCAAGCTTACCGAGTCCAAGTCGAAGCGCGCGACGATGGTCGGAACACCCTACTGGATGGCGCCCGAGGTTGTCAAGCAGAAGGAGTACGGCCCCAAGGTCGATATCTGGTCGTTGGGTATCATGGCTATTGAGATGATCGAGTCCGAGCCGCCCTACCTGAATGAGGAGCCTCTCAAAGCTCTGTACCTGATCGCAACCAATGGTACACCACGCCTCAAGAAGCCTGAGAAGCTGAGCAAAGAGCTCAAGGCCTTCCTATCTGTCTGCTTGTGTGTGGATGTCAAGAGCAGAGCTTCCGCCGATGAGCTTCTTCAGCACGATTTCCTGAAGCACGGATGTCCACTGGGCAGCCTATCTGAGCTCCTTGCCTTCAAGAAGCATGCCAAATAAAATGGCCAGCGCGAAACACCGTAGCGCAGCAATCGTTGTAAAGGTGGCGGCTGCCCTCTGACGACCTGTGGCTTTCTGTCCCAAGGCGGTGACATCGTGCAACACATTCCGACCCACGCAAAAGTAAGAGACTTGACGCTTCGATCTCACACGAACTGCCGCACCTCACCACCCATTCACACGACGTACTCATGAGAAACTTTCATTGCAATCGACGCAGATATCCTTGACACCCTTCTGACTCATGCGGGACGAGAAATGCTTCGTTCATTCCATCATCACGGCGGCATGGGAATTCCTTTTTTTTTCTTGGTTTTTTGCAAATGGTCTCGGTCACATTGCATACTTGTTTAGTCAATGGAAGGAGAGAATGGTAATATAGAGGGAAATGAATCGCCCGTGACATTTCCATGGTTCACGTCGAGCAGAGGGAAAAAGGCAGAGGGTTGGAGGGACGAGGGAGACGAGCGTGCTGGCCGGGTCTCACCAGAAGCATAAGTAGAAGGAGAGCCAGACAGCGCCGATAGATTAGTTTCAATGGAAAGGATTAACGAAGACGAGAACCTTGTCAGAATGAACTCAGACGAGCTCAGATGAACTCAAGTCGGATGTTCTCGTAGACCTGTGCAGACAAAAAGAGCGGAGGTGAGTTGTTATATATCTTGGGTCATGTTCGCAATAGTTGGCAGCTCTCGGCTTGTCGCACCATGTGCACTTAAAGCTGAACTAGAGTGGACACCTCCGCACTTGCATTGCGGCAAAGACTCGGCCCGCGCGGCCACCAGCAAGGCAAGCGTATTTTCCCCCTTTCGATTTCAGTACCCGAAACCGTTGCTCTCGTATTCGGATTTCCGTCGCCCCTTGCATCCGAGAAAAACGAGGCCGCCGCCAACCACGCTCCTCGTATCATTTCCTTCCTGCACCACAACCCCCCGCGGGCCCCGATTACTGCGCCCTTACGCCTACAAGTGCGCCTAGTCGCATTCAACCGAACGTACGAGGATCTTGGTTTACCAAGATTATTTTGCAGGGCCGATCCTCTAGGCTCGGGACTTACGGCCCCCTCGCAACGGGGACCCTCTGGTTAGCCCGCTCGGCATGGACAGCCCGATGGATGGGTCCGGCGGCTCTTCATCCGCACCGGGATCGACGCCGACAGCTACGGCGACGACGCCCGGCGCCGGTACGACTTTTGGCGTTGCGATGCCTCAAGGGTCGATTTCAGCTGCCTCGGTGGCTTCATCGTCTACGATTACGGCCGCGGTGACGGCTGGCGGGGGTGTAGGCACGCCTGGCGCTGCGATTGCCAACACCGGGGCGGCTATTGTCTCGCGGCGGTCTCATCCTAAATCAAGGACGGGCTGCAGGACGTGTAAGAATCGGAAGATCAAGGTGAGGATCTTTTTTTTTCTCTTCTTTTCTCCTCGTTCCTTAGCGGTGTTTCGTCTTCTGCGATGAGCTCGCGCATGGCATGATATGGGCTGGTGTAAGACATACCGGAGTCGAGTGAAAGTAGCGTCCTTCCCTCCCTTTCGTGTCACCTGACATCTGATACCAATCTTACGGCCACATTGACTCACAGTGCCATCTACACTCATTGCCTTCATACGTATAGGTGCCGTTACACACATAATTTAGACTAAGACGATTGCTAGTGCGACGAACATAAACCTTCCTGCCGGAATTGCATCAAACACGCCGTTCCCTGCGACTTTCTTCAGTCCCAACGCCACTCGTCGTCCTCGATCCCGCGGTCCCCGGACAGCATCCTTTCCTCCGGCGGCCCCGACAACGGCCACAGCTTCGGTGATGGCCTTGGCAGCGGCGGCGGCGGCGGCGTCGGCGGAGGCATGAGCGACCTCTCACTAAACCTGATAGACCTGGAGCTCATGCACAACTTTACGACTTTTGCCTTCAACACGCTCTCGACGGACCCCGTGGTGCGGCAGATGTGGAAGGTGCCCGTCGTGAAGCTAGCGCTCGAGTGTGACTACGTGATGCGCGCGCTGCTGAGCGTGTCGGCGCTGCACCTTGCGCACAACCGGCCCGAAAAGCGAGATTTCTTCATTAGCCGCGCGTTAACGTACCATCAGATGGCAAGCCGGACGGCCATGGGGCTGATGGGTGCGTTGGATGGGGAGAATTGCGAAAAGCTGTACCTGTTTTCGGTGTTGACCATTTTCTTTGGTAAGTCGCTCCGCCGTTCTTCTTCTCTTTCCTCCGTCTGTACATTCCAAGTTTGAGAGTTGAGTCGCGATGGACGATGGATCATGAGACTAACGCCAGACAGCCCTCGCATGCCCGCGCAAATCCTCAGACTCTCTCATCATGGGCGAGTCTTCCTTCCCGGACTGGATGTTCCTCCTCCGGGGCACGAAGTCCCTTCTCAAGCTGCTCCAACCACAAGTCTACACCGGCGCCTTGCTGCCCATGTTCAACCACGGCCGCGAGCGCTTCATGAACTCGCGCGACGAGTCCAGGATCCAGTCGGACCTGCTGGCGGACCTGCAGCGGCTCGTGAACAAGACGTGCGCCGACCCGGTCCTGCTGCCGATTTACAACCGCGCCATCGACGAGCTGCGGCGCACGCTGTCCGTGTTCCTGTGGGACGGCGGGCGGGGGATGGACATCACGGACGCGTTTCTATGGAAGTACCTCATGGCGGAGGACTTCCTGCCGCTGCTCAAGGTCCCGGGGGCGACGCAGGAGGCCGTGGCGATCTTTGCGCATTTTTGCATACTGCTCAAGAGGCTGGAGAACGAGTGGTGGCTGCAGGGGTGGGCGACGCACCTGATCAGCCGGGCGTGGTCGTTGCTGGATCAAGACCATCGGCTTTGGATCCAGTGGCCTATTGAGGAGTTGGGGTGGGTGCCTCCCTGATGTGGTGATGGTGATGGTGGTGGACCTTAGGTTTTATGTGCGTGCGTGCCTGTTGTGTGTGTGTGCGTGTTTGTCGGTGTATATATTGTGGAAAGGATAGGGAAAGGATGAGGATGTGTATGATTTTTTCGATGTGTATGATTTTTTCGATGTGTATGATTTTTTCGATGTGTATATGGTTTTTGATATGTATATGAACGAGGCTTTCTTGAACGAGAGTGTGTATCTTGGCGGGAGATCATCATGAAAAGCATTCGAGACTCTTGTCCTGCTGCCCATTTGGCTTGAGCGATCTGATGGTGGCAGTCATTAACACGACCGTGCCATATAATCAAAGGCCAATGTGGAGCTGCAGCGACATCTACATTTAGTGAACGCCCTCTGTAACCTTGGTGGCTTACTGCGACCTACTTACCGGCGCATGAATGGACCATTGGATATGACACAAGGCGGATCCTAAAGTATGCGAGACTGGTATTGCCCAGGGGTTTGAAACCTCTGGTCTCCCACCGCGCCACGCTCCAGGATTTTCACTCTCCGCGGCTTCATCGTCATTGTATACCCCCTCAAGCAGAGGTGTGGAGAAGCGACGACTCACAAATACAGATTTCCGGAAACGTTTGGTATGGCGGTCAGGGAGCTCGTCTTATCAAGTTTCAAGGTTTGAACACTTTGCCAGCCGCACTACAGCTACAACCAACGATCCTCTCGTCATCCGGTCGCCCAAAAGGAAGTTTTGCATTTCGCCACAAATTGGCTTCTGCTTCCCCGTGTACGCGCTTTCGTTGGTCTTTTTCTTTCCTTCCCCCCGTTCCCTCGCGCGCATTCCGCGTCATGGAACTTGAAATCGGTGAGTTGCAGGGTGCCCTGAGGCGGCGCAGTATGAGTCTGCATCGGTGAACCTTTGATATTGGGTGTATATTCGGAGGCAAATTGCAGAAGCGAGGATACTTCTCTTAAAGTGCTGCCAGTTCAACCGACAAATAAACACAGCAACTGTTTCTTGTCCAGGGTGTCAGAGGCCACCTTGAAGATTTGTTATATGAACCAGGAAGCTTTCCATTTGCTGAGACGGGGTCGAGCACAGGTCTAGCAGGTGAACGAGCGTTGATTCAATCGATGGTTAGAACACCAAACTGCCGTTTGCCGTGATAGCGAGGAGACTCAACGAGCTCGGACAGAGCCTGTGAACGAATCGCGGACCACGATGTCTTGTTATACACGAGGCCAACGTATTACATGTGCGTGGCAGAGAATCAACGAAGCGTGGTGACGGACAACTGCATGTGGAAACCCTTTCGATTGATATATGGACGGCCCTTGGTGGTAACACCGAAAAGTCTCTTCCCGGCTACAGGAGTGAAGGGTATCGGCAGCGTCCTGGGGTATTCCATCCCTCAAAACGCGCTGCAGTCAGTAACGCGATCCGTTGACTTTGATCGCAAAAGTATAGCGACGATAAGGCCGTAAAGACCCAACACCTCGGCGAAGATGAGGATCAGTACCATGCCGACGTACAGGCGAGGTTGCTGGTTGGTAGCTCTCACTATGCCACAAACAAGTCAGCGAGCCACGAGCCCCCGCGACCGCGACCGCGACCGTACCATGATGCAAGGGAAAACTATACACACCTCCCGCGTCCCCGATGATGCCGATGGCGAACCCGGCAGCGAGCCCGCACAGACCGACGCTGATGCCGGCGGCGAGCTGGAGAAAGCTCGTGTGCAGGGCCTGTTTCTCCTCGAGGTCGTTGGCGATGATGACGGCGGCGACGAGGCCGTAGATGGAGAGGATCTGGGCCATGATGGCGCAGAGCGTGTTCTGCATCATGCGTTCCGGGCGGAGGACGCCGGCGGCGAAGATGGCGCCCGAGGACTTTGCGGTGCCGTAGGAGGCGCCGAAGACGGTGAAGACCATGGCGGCCGCGCAGCCTAGCGCGCCGAAGAAGGACTTTGTGTGAAGCGGATGGGTCAGTTTACTCATCGTTTCGCGTCTTCGCAATCATCCAACAAGTCCTCCCCTCCCCCTCGTGAAAGGAGTGGGCTGCCTTACAGAGTAGCTTGGGCTGAGGGGTGCATGGTCAGTATGGGATTTGCTGTGGGATGAGGCTTGGCATCTTACCAGCGATCCATGCTTGCGAAAACGAGGTCGTCCATTTTGGCGGTAGACGATGTGAGAACGGACTGCATTTACAAATGAAGGACTTGGAACAGCTACTGCGCAAGGTGAGATGCGGTCTGATCGGGCTCGTAGATGGTGTTGGCGTCGGCATGACGCCTTACCAGGACTCCGTTCATCTTAGATACTCTGCCCTATTTATCTCGAAGTGCCCGCGGGGAGGCCTACAACTACTACACTTTGGGCGCCACGACGCTTACTGTGGTTGCCTGAATGCAGACACCATAATCATGCTGGGATGTCCGCCTTGACGCGTCACTGATACCAAAAATCACGACTTGGCTCGCCTGCTACGTGTGGTAACGGTGACTTCAACTATACATTGGGCTTCCTCTTGGATGGGCGGCGGGTTGGGGATGTATGGCTGGGATGATTCTGACCCGATCTTATCTTTTGGCCTTCAGCCGTCGGGCGACGAACGCGTGGCGCGCCTTACTGTTCGGAGGTCTGTAGTATACAGTGCTCCTTAACGAAGGAACTTACCGCGGGACTAACAGGGCAGATGGCGTGGGATGATGTGGGTGGTGATTGGTTCGTGACGGCGATTGGGGACGGACCGCTGTGGGTTTGCGGCGCGGGTGGATATGGGCGCCCGGGCTCCACCCCGCGACATCGGATAACAAGTTTGCCTGTCAGCTTCGGATTCATGATAATCCGAAAGAGGGACGGGACCCGAGGCGAACTCTCACGTGATGAGGTTTGCTTCTGTGTAAGCGTCGTGCACGGCCCAACGTCCAGAGGAAGGGGTGCCGTTGCGGCGGATTCCTCTTTTAGAGATCCCCTGCAGGACGCCCGACACCCATCGTCTTGCGGGAGTCATGGGCGCCTGTGGCAGATAGATTCGATGCGACTGCTTGTTCCGGGTCCTTCTATGATCTACCGCCATTGCGTCGTGTCAGGCTGGGGACACCTTAAGGCTAATGGAATCCTCTTCTTTTTGGTCTGATTTTTTTCCCCCTTCCACGCATCCACCTCCGCTATACGCAAGAAGGTCATCAGAAATATGACGATCCCTAGGCCGAAAGAGCCGTGCCTCGTCATCCCCTTCGCCCGCTGGATCCTCTTTTTGGCGCCGGGACTTGGTCTCTTGGCCCGGACACGCCACATCCCGGCCGTCGGGTATCGGCATCGGGGGTATTGTGGGGGGGTTTTTGGATGAAGGTAAGTTGAACGAGTCTGGGTGGGCGGCGGGCACCTGCTTCTCTTCTTTGTCTTTCCAACTGTCCCTTACAGTATTAATGGCCTGGTTCGTCGTTCTTCCGGAGCGACAGTGGGATCGACTTTGTCGGCCATGGTGATTCCTCACCGCGTTGCGCAATCCATGAGCGCGTGATGCTACGGTGCCCCAACGTCCGAAGACGCAAACGGGACCTGCACAGCCTGTTGAAGTGACGACGATGCGGTTGAGGCGGCATCATCGTTTTGGTGTTGGTGAAGTGCATCGAGTGTCCGCCAATGATAGGGGTTCCGTCTCGTTTGTTGGTTCGTCGTCGTCCTTGCAGATGATGGCCTCGTGGTTTGTCAGACGGAGACAACGCCTTTCTCTCCCCCTACCGACTGGCTGGTATTGCATCGGACTTATGATCGCAGCGAGGGCTTATTGGCGAGCGATGCGAAGTGTCGTTGGTTCCATAGCTGTCTGAAGAAGTCGCACGGGACGTGCCCTTGTTTCAGTATCCCTGTCCAGGCCTACAAACGACCGGCGGCCGCAGCAGCGCACGCTCAGGAGGTAGGAAAGTGGGAGCTTTTTGTCCCTTCTCTATCGTCGGACTGAGAGGGACCCTTTCCCCGCGCAGGTTACACACACCCAGCTGGGATTGGGGAAGAGGCAAAGTAGTTGCAAACAAGGAGACGACGCTTAGAAAGGGGGCAAGCATGGCAACGCGTCTCTCGACTCCGCCTAACATGGGCTTGCTGGCTTCCCGTTGCCCGTCGCGGTGTTGCACAACCCCAACCATGTCGTTCGAGAAGGGCTTTCCCCCAGGGTCGTCCCGGCCGGAGTGCCTCGGCCTTCCCCTTTCTCGTCCAATGCTCTTGCACCTATTCGCTATTCCGTCCATCAATGTTCCTATTTTTCCTCTTTTCTTTTTTGGCTTCCCGATGCAGGTGTGACTGAGTGAAGGCCGTTCGCTGAAGCAGAGCACGCGTCCCGCTCAGTCAAGTCATTCTATGGCTCCGTCACTCGCTACTCGTGGCATCGTCCAAACACCTGCAGCCCCGGACCCTGTCCGTAAACCCCCCGGTCAACCCGTTCCAATGACCCGCTGAGCATGACGACGATGTGAAGTCTGCGACTGGATGAGACCTTTTGGACAAGCTGTGGCGCTTGGCAGTGTCAGTTCCCGCCCTGTCCATGGTCCGCGCTGTTCCTATTCTAAGAACAGAGGGCCAGAATTTTGACTTTTGATACAAAGAAGGATTGCATCTCATCTTTCGCATCAGTCCCAACCACTCTTGGTCTTTTGGCTTCATCTCTGCTTCTCTGGCAACATCTGCTCGTGCTTTCGCACCTTACTCATCGGCCTGAGGGACAGTCGGCTCGCGGTAGTCCTGCCTTTCTTTAAATCTCCGAGTTGCCGGGTGTTTTTCACGCTCCGGCGCGCCGAAGTCTTTCCTTTCGCCTCTTTTCAGCTTGGTGGTTCGGTGCCAGCTCACCTTTCCGCCCCCAACCGTCTTCATCATCATCAGCACAACGCAAGCTCCGCCACCATCACGGGTGACGAATCCTCCCCCCCCACCGTGCCGTTTACCGATTTTCCCGACCGCCCTCACCGAACCCCGGAGTTCGCACTGGACTATTCGTTTTTCTTGTCGTCTGCCTGCGCCATCCATGACTTCATAGCACGACGCCATTCTAGTATATCTTGAACCTTCCGGCACCATTGTCTTGGCAGCCGGCCGACCTGGAGCTGGAATTCGAGTCAAGTTCAAGCACTGCAACTTGTTATACACATGCAAACATACACGATGAGGTCAACAACATTAATTGCCTTAGCTGCTTCGTTTTTGTCCGTCGATGGACTGGTGCTCAGGAAGAGCGAAAGCAGCGCACCGAAGGTCGTGGGGTTGGATCTGCACAGAGCGACGATACCGTACACCCGCAACAAAAGAGACATGCTGCGGAAGAGAGGTTCTGTATTAGCCGCTCTAGACAACTTGGTAAGTCAGCCGCGTAAATCCTCAAAGCCTATGTTAATTTCTTCAAGGAAACCTTGTATTTCGTCAATGGCTCCCTCGGAACACCAGCACAACCAATGAGGCTACACCTCGACACGGGCAGCAGTGATCTCTGGGTCAACACAGCCAGCTCAAGCCTCTGCCAAGGCCAGGGCTCGCCGTGTTCGGTGTCGGGCACTTACTCGGCCAACGATTCGTCAACCTACAATTATGTCGGAAGCTGGTTCAATATCTCATATGTCGACGGGTCGGGAGCGAGCGGAGACTACGTGACCGACAAGTTCACCATCGGTGGATCCACCTTAACCGACTTCCAGTTTGGTGTTGGTTACACAAGCTCCTCAGCTCAGGGTATCTTGGGTGTTGGCTACAAGGTCAACGAAGTACAGGTCGGACGAGCTGGTATGGAGCCTTACGACAACCTCCCCGCGAAAATGGTGGCCGAGGGCCTCATTCAGTCAAGCGCCTTCAGCCTGTGGCTGAACGATCTGGATGCTAGTAAGGGAAGCATCCTCTTTGGAGGGGTCGACACCGATCATTTTGAGGGCGAGCTGAAGACGGTTCCCATCCAGAAGGAGTCTAACGCCTTTGCCGAGTTTCTCATCACATTGACAAAGGTAACACTTGGTTCAAAGACTTTGGAAGACAACATGGCTCTAGCCGTGCTGCTCGATTCGGGCTCTTCTCTCACCTACCTCCCCGACGACATGGTTACAACCATTTTCTCCATGGTCGGCGCCGTCTACCAACAGGAAGAGGGCGTTGCCTTCATCCCGTGCTCCACTGCCACCTCTGGCGCCAACATGACATTCACCTTTTCGGAAGCCACCATCACGGTACCCATTGACGAACTGGTCCTCGATCTCGTCGCTATCACAGGAAAGCGTACTGCCTTCTCCAATGGTGTCGAGGCCTGCCTCTTCGGTATTGCACCGGCCGGCGACGGCACGAACGTCCTCGGCGACACATTTCTGCGCTCCGCATACGTGGTCTATGACATTGACAACAACGAAGTCTCCTTGGCGCAGACAAAGTACAACGCCACGAGCTCCAATGTCCTCGAAATCGGCAAGGGTAGTGGGTCTGTGCCATCCGCAGTTGCCGTCGCAAGCCCTGTAACTGCCACAGACGGCCTTGTGCGAGGAGGAGGAGGAATAGGAGGAGGAGGAGGGTCAGAAAACGCGGCATCTTCAGTGGCACCATTGGCGGCGTCATTACTTGCGGGATCAGTTGCATTTGCGGCTGGTTTCTCTCTTTACTTTGTCTAAAAGCATTCGATCGATTTTGGAGGAGCTTAATGGATGGAAAGTGTGGTGATTTTCTAGGCATTGCATTGCGACGGCGTCTGGGAATGCAGAAGGGTCAAGCATGGCTGATGTAACTGCATCGAGCATGGCGTTTGGGGCTTAAAGACTCGATGATATTTATTTGCACAGGACTCATTCCTTCGGAGGGGGGTTTATAGGATGAAGAAACGGACGGCGCAAAGGCGGACTGAGCAGAGACTAGTTAGATTGACGAGATATTGAGGGCCAGTTTTCTCTTCTGAGGATTGGCTTACTCGAGAGCAATCCGTCACCAACAAATTCATGATTCCTTTCTGCGATTCTACTGCTCTAATCAACCTTGCACGCTCTCTAGCCCCTTCTGTGCACCCACCACGTGCTCCACGAACACCAGCCACATTTTCTTGTCTAAATATGGCCGTCCCCCAGGTCTAGAAAAAGGGTGGTCCCAGACGGGCTTCCGGTTCCGGTTCCAGCTGCTGTGTCGGTTTACGGTAACGGGTCTACCCCTGATGTGAATCTCGTGTTCCATCAAAGCTTGTGTGTGAAGAAGCGTTGCCAAGGGATCTTCTTTCGTCCTGCGCCAAGAGGTTTGGCTGTTTGCTGGATCGCTCTAGAATTCATGCGTTTGCGGTCGCATTGTTGACAAGCACCACAGGAGGCTCTTGATTGTCCGGCATTTCACGGTCGCGATGGAGACTGTTTGCACGGAGTCGAGAGATTGAGACGCCTCGGATTATGAGAGACTCCGCCCGGCAGTAACTGATAAACATTGTTGTGAAAAGAAGAGGGACGTCGTGAGATAAGTCTGGTTCCGTCTCAAGCACGCTAGAGAAAGGGGTCCGCAATGGCCGTGGTATCCACTATGGGCGTTTCTGGCGCGGTAATGTACGGCCGGATAACGCGGTCCACGTACCCCGCCGGCAGGCCGAAGAGCTTAGTCGCTTCGTCGACGCCGCGGTTCATGCGGTCGATGTACTCGGTCCGCGGCGACGAGGGCTCGGTTCGCTCATTATCAACGTAGACGAGGGCGGTGACATTTGCGCCCTTTTGTAGGTGGACGCTGCCGTCGGATGAAGGCGCTGGTGGGGATGCGGCGGATGAAGGATCAGAAGACCTGGTAGAGACGACTGTGACAGGGAGCTCTTCCTTTTGGTACGCGTGGGGCACGCCTTCACACCTGTCGAGGATGGCTTCGTCGGTGGGGGGGAGGGTGTAGAGGATGCCGTAGACACCAGGGTTGGTGGGGTCCGTGAGCGGCGGGGGCGTGTTGTGTTCGGCTACAGATACCGACTGTCCGGAAGACGGAGCAACGGAGGGAGGGGCGTTGCGGACGACGTTGGCGTATCCGCGGGAGTTGATGATGAAGGTGTAACCCGGGAGGTGAACCAGGCCGACGGGGATGGAGGAGGGGCAACGGAGGGCCATCTGGGTCGGGGAGAGGTTCGAGCCGTAGGCAAAGTAGAGACGAGGCGTGGGGGCAGTCATTTTGGTTGAGCTCGAATAGTGAGTGTTGGCGGTGTAGTGAATTGCGAAGCTGTTGAGAGTTAACTCTTGTGGCGATGATGCTGCAAATGAAGCTCGGCGTGTTCTGGTTTCTGGCGAGTTCCCGCAGCCGCGGATTACTGTTCTACTTCTTGCTTCTGTAGGATGATTGGTGACCGGGGTAGTTTGCTGGTGGATGTCGGTCAGGTTCGGAGGAGGGAGGGAAATCTAGTCCTCGATCGGAGGTGAAATGATTGCATAGTTCGGCATCCGCAGGGTCGATGAGCTCATGCGGGGATTCCGGCGAAGTCCACTTTTCATAAAGAACTCTCAAGCAGACTCCGACGGACTCTCCTTTGTTCCACTCCTTTCATCGCAGTGTCGTGACTTGAATATAAGAACGCCAGCTATGAAATGAAACATCAATCATTGAGATACAGGATGCAGCTTGCGTTAAGGAATGTCAGCGACGGAAATGTCGCTACTTCACTACTTCATCCCACTCAGCGGCCCGTGAGCAGTTGACCGAAAGTGGGGCCGTGCCTCCGACAAGGCCACCTCCGGCATACCACGTCGTTGCCAATTCGATCCAAGTCTGGCTTTCGACGAGAAGAGAGATTGGTGTTCCTGAAAAATGAGCCACCAGTAGTATCGAACAGAGGTCCAGTCATCGACCAAAGATGGGAATAGGCACCTGGTGCCATTCAGACCAGAACTGAGGCATCTTACACTAGTACTCCAAGCTCGCCTATACAGGGACGTGATGTTTCATCTGCAGGCCTGTCTCGTCTCTTTTTTATTCATTTTCACTCTGTCACGTCGACTTCGACTCTGGGGCATCATTTCCTTTGGGAATTTCACATTTCCCTCCCATTTCCTCTATCGCACATGTTTGTTAGTTGAAAGACCAATGTCTCGATACTGTCTTGTTGTCTTCAATATGTCAGAAGCTCGGAATTCTATGTCCTGGGAACTTCTCTCGATTATGAATTCCTGTAGTATTGGATCCACAATACTTTCAGTGATGTCTTCGTCCATGAATACTTCACAGGAAAAGACGTTAAACTAAAGGATGGCCACGAGAAATGAGATGATAACTCGAGGGCCTATTAGGTGAATACTGCCACATACCCTACGTAAGTATGCGGAACATCCCTGAGCAGTATTCAGCGCCGCCGCCATCTAACCCAGGCGACACACTGTATTTAACGATTGAAGAAAATGCTTCTCTATGAGTATTATCAAATTGGAGGTTCGTCATACAGGAAATCATGGTGTAGCACATGGGATTGTTAGTGGCAGAATCACATAAATCGTGCACGTTGGTTCATGCTATATGACAGGGAAACAAGTTGAACAGGTCATTTCTGAATTAAATATTATTATGTGTGATTCATCAGCCTCATCACTCATACACCCCATTCGCGTTTCTTTCTCATCTCATCGTAGTGATGCCCCCCTCCCCCCAAACATGGCTCTAATCTACGTGGACGCGATTATCTCGGCAGCCTGCTCTGCAAGAGCGTAAACCGCCGCTTGGATATGGGCCGTGACAATCGTCGGGAACACGGATGCGTCGACGACTCGGAGGTTACTGACACCCTTGACACGCAGATCACTGTCGACAACCTTGCCCATAGCACACGTACCCATGGGATGGTATGTTCCGCTGTTACAATCACGCGTTAGTCTGGCAGCTGTTGAGAGGAGGGGGAATACCAATTACATGACACTGGCGCGGATGCGCTCTTCAATCTCCTCATCTGTGGACTCAAGTGTGAACGGCTTCAGACCGGCCGGTGCAGCCTCGGCCTCGATGATGCCCTGGCTGAGCGGCGAATCACCGCCAATCATCATCCGCGTCATGCGGCGGATCGAGTCGCGCCACACGAACCGGTCAACCTCGGAGCCGAAGAAGTTGGGGTTGATCAAGGGTGGCGTGTAAGGGTTGGACGAGCCGAGCTTCACGGAACCGCGAGCGGTAGGGTGCAGGCCGACGTTGGCCGTCGTCAAATATGTGCTGTTGGACGGGAGGCTGGGGTTGGTATTCACGTACAACACGAAACCCTCCATGAGAGTGCGCTCGTTCTTGAGGAGGGGGTGCGTGGCGGGGTCGGGCGTCTTACCCTCCTCCTTGGCAATAGCATCGACGAGACCGTCCTTGTCTTCGACGTTGAAAGATGCAACGAAGTTATTGGGCTGTCCTAGACCGTACTGCTGCTGGAAGAACAGAGGGTTTCCAGAGTCGACGGTCGAGTTGCGGTACTCCGGGGAGAGTCTCCAATTCGCCGTGAAAAAGGCATGGTCGGCAAAGTTCTTTCCAACCTCGGGAGAGTCAATTTTTTGCTCGATACCATGCTGCTTCAACTCATCGGCTGGACCGATGCCGGACAGCATCAGGAGTTGTGGGGTGCGGTAGGCGCCGGCGGCAGCGATAATCTCCTTGCCGCGGATCTCGGTGCCATCGGCGAGGCGGACTCCCGTTGCAATCAGTTGATCCGTGAAAGAGCTGTTGTCACTTTGCAAAAGGACCTTCTCGACGAGAGTGTCTGTCAAGATGGTCACGCCGTCCAAAGGGTAATACTCGGAGGCGATCTGACGAACACCATTCCGGCGGTTCTCGGAGATCTCACCAAAACCAATGTTTTCACCAGAATTGGCATCCAGCCCTGGCAGAGCCGTGATACCAACAGTCTCGTACGACTCATAGACAGCATCGCGCAACGGGTAGACCCGGCCCGTGACCGAGGGGACTTCGATCTTCAGGGGCCCATCGTGCCCATGCTCGTCCGGGTTGACATCGTCTGTCCAGTACTCCTCAGAGCGTCTAAAGTACGGGAGCTGGTTTTCGTAGCTCCAGCGGGAATCGTTGACTAGCGCAGCCCATTCGTCGTAGTCGACGCGGGCACCGCGCATCCAACCACCTGACCGGGTCAATGTCTGTTGTCTGTGAGATACAGGAACTATGATAACCTACATGTGTTGATGAGAGAGCCACCGCCAAGACCCTTTCCGGAGGCACTCTGGATGACACGATTGTTGAGCTGAGCCTGCGGTGTGGAAAAGTAGTTCCAGTCAAACTCTCCCTGGATCAAGTTGGTGGAGTTGACATAGAGGATATCAGTGCGACCAGCAGCGCTCCGGCCGGCCTCGATGACGAGGATCTTGGCTGTGTTATTCAGCGCCAAGAGCCGATTAGAAACCACGGAGCCTGCGAGGCCACCGCCAACGACAATGTAGTCCCAGACGTCGGTCGGAAGCATGATGTTTGACGATATGCAAGGTAGTGGCGCAGATCAGCTTAAATGCAACACGCTGGAGAAACTTGATGCGCGTGGTAATGCAGAACCGAGAACCGAGAGACCGGAAAGGCAAGGTGTGACGGCCGGTGCAAGATGCAATGCAGAGGATCGGGCGTGGGAAAGGAAACAGAATTCTCACGTGGAAGCCAACCAGATACCGCCTCTCTTTAAAGCGAACTCAGCGAAGCACAACACCATCAGCACCGCCCGCAAAAGGCGGGCAATGCGGGACTCTTTCTCAGGTGGAACTCGGCGCTATTGGGGTATCAATTTCATAAAAAGGCCAGGGCCAGAGAGTGGCTCGGGTGCGGCGGATGAGCGACATCGACAGATCGAGAGGGCCCTTAGCAACTTGACCCCCTCCACGGGGAACGTTACCGGGCAAGCCCGCATCTGGACCTGACTGGGCTGGAGACAACTTTGAGTGGATTCATGAGTCGATAGTAGTCAAGGATTCGAGTTGTGGGGTTTATCGGACCAGCTTTCCGAAAGCAGAGGCCACTCGTTCTCCAGTCCGTCCTCCTTCCGCAGATGGTTACCGTGACAAGATGTTGATTGACAATACTGCAGGTATCCATCAGAAGACCGGATCGTAGAATCCACGGACGAGGAGGTTTGGAACAGCAAACAAACAGGTCCAAGTTCCACGGACAGTCGCCTCTTCTTGTTGTCTTTGCCTTGCCGTTGTTCTCGGCCGAGTGGTATCGACTGATTTCGGGTGCTTCCCCCGGGCTAGCGCGGCCCCATAGCACTTTTGGAGCGGGCCCTATCTCAACATCCTGGCATCATGCAGAGCGTAGGGAACTCCATCCTTTTTACTGCACAGTGGCCACATAACGCGAGATATTTTGCGTCTATCCCCTAATGATTTATTGGTCACTTCGTGATTGCCACGCGGTAACCAGGCTTCCGGTCATCGCCGTCAACACGGAGCTCTAGCCAACTTGAGGGAGATTTGCCGGCCTACAGGTTGGCTAGTCATGTCATGAGCCTGTTGGAACATCCCCTGTCGATACCGTTGGTTTCTTTTCTTTTTCCTTTTTCCTCGCCTCACTCCTGCATCCTCCTGAAGAATGTGGATCCTTCAGCAAAATAGGAAACAACAATGGCAGTGTTGTTAAGGTCGTCGACCTGCTGTCACCTTTCGTCTCCGCGCTTAGCGGGTTGATCTCAGCCACCGAACGCCATCGACGTCTTCAAAGCTATGAAAATCAGCGGTGAGCTCCTTGCTCGCCTGGCTGTTCCTACGAACGGCACCGTTAGACCGGAGGACGTCATCCAGACGGTGGTTGTGCCTCTCGCCGACCGGGCCATCCCAATTATTGTGGCTAACGTGCTGTTGACGGTTGTTACGACGCTATGGACTGGTATGCGGCTCTACAGTCGGCGGGAAAAGGGTCAGTCGTTCACGGTTGAAGACGTTCTGACTGTTGTTGCCCTGGTAGGAGAAACGACAACCTTTCTCTTACGCCTTTGCTGACATTGTATTAGATCGCCTTCTATGGCTTGGTCGCGTGCAATTTTGTCAGTAAGTTGGGTTTCGATAAGTATGAAGCTTCGATCGCCTAACAAGTCGTAACAGTGGTCTACCTCGGCGGAACTGGGCATCATTATTTGACCCTTCAACCGATCCACGTCGAGCGCATGTCAAAGGTACGTCTGGCCCTATGCAACATCAACTACTTTTGACGCTCATCTGTCTGTTTAACTTTACTAACGCTCCCATCCAACAGGCCGCCTACGGTGTCCAGACTCTCTTCGCCATCTGCCTCGGCTTCATCAAGATCGGTATCACTCTTATGCTCCAGCGCATCTTCTTCGTACGGACTTTCAAGATAGCGGCATGGATAACAACTGGCCTTTGCATCTGTTGGATGCTCTTCACCATACTCATTGGTATCTTCATATGCCAGCCTGTGGCAATGAACTGGGACCCAACAACTCCCGGCGGCAAGTGCGGCGACCAGAACGCTGCCTTCGCGGCGGTGGGCTACTTCGACCTTGTCACGGACCTGATCATTCTGATACTCCCGATCCCAATGGTATACAAACTACAGCTGCGATGGCCGCACAAGGTAGCTTTGTACATCATTTTTGGAGCTGGCGCATTGTAAGAAACACAACCTCCCCGCCTTTCTTCACGGAAGCTCTTTCCTCATAGGCTAACATCAAACCCCAACCTTCCAGAACCATGATATTCGGCGCCCTTCGTCTCAAAAATGTCCTGACCATGGACTTCACCGACGTGACTTACTCTCAGATAGGCGTCGTGTTAATGGGAACCCTGGAACCCGGTGTCGCTATCATTGTCTCGAGCAGCCCACTACTGAAGCCAATATTCGACGCCACCGTCGGCCGCTTCTGGTCTCTCCGCGGCGCGACAACAAAATCCGCTACGGGAGGAGGAGCAGCGAAGTCGACCACGCTCCAGACCATCGGTCAGTCCGGGCTCCTTGGGTCGAAACTCTCTCGAGTTACGGGCGGTGGTGGCGGGGGAGGCAAGTTCAGTCAGATGCACTCAATGCACAGCGAGGAAGACTTGGAGCTGGACAAGCTACGTGAGAAGAGACACAATGTAGCTGTTGTGGCAGCCAAGGGAAGTCAGTCAGAGGAGAGTGTGGCAAGGGACTTTAAGGCCAAGGGGGACGACGCGTCTGGTTTGGACGTCGGGATATTGGTGACGAACAAGACGAGTGTTATCAGCGAGGAGAGGAGCAGGGCACTGTAAATATCCATTGCGCTAAAATTGGCGATAATGACCAGTAGCATCTGAAAGTATCCTTTGTGGGTGACAGGTTTTCAAATGCCAGTAGCTATGAGCAGAGTCTGAAGCTAACTTCTAGTAGTAGATCTGAATGCCTTGCTGCGGCAAAGAACTGAAAACTCGAGGTTCGAGCACTTGCAACTATACATAAAGTCCACTCTTCTTTTTTTTTTTTTTTTCATAGAAGAAAATATCTCTTTTTTATTTATTTATTTTCTAACAAAAAAGGGAGCCGTTGAATGGTTTCACTTCTTTTGCACCTTGCTCTTTGATCTTTACTGAAACTTGAGGTCAAGAACTATCCTGCATGTACAGTAAAGGCAACACCGCCAGAATACACGGAACATGTGGTACGTGTCAATGTTAAAGGCGCCAAAAGTGCTACTAACTCAGTGCTTGTGTAAGTTTTCGGCGGAACTATCAGCCAGACAAGCGTGATTGTTCATTTTGCACACTAACAACAAGATCAACTAGCCAAGTACAGTCTGTCGCGACTACCACAGTGCCCAGAATAACTCTGAGCCCACATCTAGAGTCTACCTTGGTAACCTGAAATCTGGCAATACTGAGGCAATACTGACACCTAATGATTGCTGAGCAAAGGATGCTAGTGAGCGATGTTGGTGACGTGCTCGCTCTAGGCTACCTGACACGCATGCGCACAGTCACGGAGAGTTCAGGAGTATTTGATTTATGTTGCAAAATAGAAATACATGACACTTTGGCGGGCGGTGGTTTTGAAAGCTGCATCGAATAACGGCTGACGCGCAACTGCATCGTGTATACCGCCGCTCGCTGACCGGCAGACCTGCCAGTATTGCCAGACTTGGCACCGTTTGTGTCAACATTCCCTTCCATTACATCTCTTACATTTGCGCCAGAGTCTCAGTGACGAATGCAACTCATATTGAAACATAAATCTTGAGGGACAGGCAAGCACGCGGAACCCGGAAAGGTTGCTTTGGCAGGTTCGACACCCGTTTCTCCACTTTCCCATTTTGGCTGTCCACCAAGCCCTCGGGCTCGGCAACACCCGTCCTAAACCGGCACGACACGGGGCCCACATGAGTCAGAAGCTTAAAGCAACGGGGTCCTCGAGCCTGGGTTGAGAACGCCCTCATAGATCCTTGGCACAGCAGAAGCTCAGCTGGCAACCTATTCGATGCTTCGGCAACTTGTTATTCATGTCTGAGGTTTAAAAAGGAAAAAAGGAGCCAAGAAGCAAGCGTTTCAGAAGAACTCGCTTGTCATGCGGTTTGATCCGCAGCCCCCTTCCATCAATAACCTTGCAGAGTGCCAGATCTCCGCCCTGGAGCTGGTCAGCATTCTCGGGCTCCGGCCCTACAATCCTTGATAAAATTTTTCCATAGCAGTCACGGTCGAAATATATGCCCAATGTGACGAGCTCCATGTCGTAGAGTTTCGCAACAACAGATCCAACGAGGCAGATCCATATCAGCACTGGTTTCGACGTCGCTGTAGAGGAAAATTTGTCGGCATAGTCCTCATCGCAGCTGTGTTTCGACGGCCTTTCATATTCCGTCTTGGGTTGTCGCTCCTGGAAGAGTTGAACAATGGCCCGGACAGAAGTGGGTAGAAGATTCAGGGGCCCATAAACGAGGGGGTTGCCAGGCTTGTCCGGCACCAGTGCTTCGACGTAGATAACGGCCGCAGTACGTAAAGCGAACTCCAGTGGATTATCCGCATGCGACGGCACATGCTGCGCGTGTAGGCTCCAGATCATCGTTTCGGTAACTGCCTTAGAGTTACCGAGATCGGCGACAATGGACAGGTTATCGGGCAACTGACGGCAGGCGGTCAAGCAGCCTGGATGCAGCGGATGAGGAAGATATGACCAAGGCGCTTGTCGTTGTATGAAAGGTTTCCATCCCAAGAGCTCGGCCAGGATACTGGATTCCGAGTCCCAAGATAGAGCTCAGCAGTTTTGCTTACGAGCTGATGCACATGTTCTTAACGGCTCTTCCCGGGACTGTGCTCTAGGGAGCTGGCTCTTTAATGATGTTCTGATAAGGTTTTACCTATTCGGTCAAGCTTCTGTTCTTCATCTGACGGTAATTGGGAATGGCCCCTGCTGCGTGATTTAGTGCTGGTCCTTCTGGATTCTTTGGGCGGATCGAAGAATGTGTATCGCTGTTCTTTCTGTCTGGGCTGTTCCAAGGAGGTGGGTTTTTTATGGTCTGAAGCATCTTCCAAAGCTGCGGAAATATTGATGAACTGTGTGCCTCGTTGTTTCGTCTTCGAAACTCGTAGCCCTCTCTGCGTTGAAGTTAAGTTGCCGTTCTAAATAGTCGTGTTGAAATGATCCATTTTGCAATATCAAATGAGTGTTACTGCAGAACACAATGGTCAGTTGTCGATACCAGCAACTCGTCAACTTTAGTACTATTTTTACACGATCGACGGAAAATGTTTTTATGGCATTACTGCCCGGGCGACAGAGACGCCGTGCTGGGGTTTCCAGTTGGCGTAAGCAAAGTAAAGATGCACTGATTGGCCTGGACTATCATGTATATTATGAAAAGCAGCGACTAGGCGGACTCAGGATAAAAGACCGTTACGTCTACGGCGGGAACTGGCCGACCGATGGTTGATAGTGCTGCTGCCTGCTTGAGGTCTCCAATCCTAGACAAGGTTGGACCCCGGATCGAGGCCTGGCCGGTATCGATTCCCATTGATACAGCCTCGTATCTCATAGATGTGCATAGTTCGTTAGGCTAGTCCTATATGCCACGTCGAAAGGTGCTGTACAGTCAGACGCAAACTGATCCTTGTATTCCGCGGTTGTTGGCATATGTCATGTTCTGGCCGCAAGATAAGCCTTTCTCTTACTCTCGACGTAAAATGAACGTGTAGTAAGTCACAGGAGTTTATTATGTCCGATATCGGCAGAACATACATCCTGGGTCATGGTCAGAACCCCCTGGATTATAGCAAAGAGTGGACCGGATGCGAACCGCGGAACACGGCGTGTCTTGTTCCAGATAGGCATGCATCTTCTGGGATAGCAACTGCGCTTCCAACCGACAACATTTGGCCCGCCTATCTTCACCCGGAGTACGAGCTTGACTGGAAGCATCTAATCGTGCGGGGCACATGCCGTTACGGTGTCTACGCGGCCTCGGTCCAGAAGTTAATAGTACACGTCGCCCTTCATCAGCACTCGTGCCGTGCGGTGAAGATCTGCCGACTTGATCTTCCCATCCTCGAAAGTGGTCCCAATATCTACCTTGCCACTTGGATGCCCGATGACAATGGAGCTTTTCGACCGATTGCCGACAAGCTGGGCCGGTATGGTGCCCGGTAGCTGGCTAGCGGCACCGAGACATAGCGCAAGCGTCAGTGGAACAGCTTTATGTGCCTGTCCCATAGATAATGCTAGACAGCGAATGTCGACGTCGGGTGAACGGCTATCTGAAAATAGCAACACTATCTTGGGAATGCTCTCCACGTCGGGGTTGAGCCCCATCAGAGAAGCACCCGCGCGTCGGATTCCGTCCAGCTTCACCTTCAGAGCGGCGTCCGCCTCAACAGCTTGAGGTGTCAAGTCCTCTGGCGAAGGGATGCCCAAGTCTGCAGCGCGTACAAAGACGCCAGGGTTGCTGACGTCTACCAGCGACGCCTGTATGGTACTCGCGTCCGGGAGAAGCAGCCAATCGCAAGCATTGCCAGTGGGAATTGCTTTGCCCGTCTTGGCCCCAGCTGGGTCCAGGAAGCTGAGTGTGATGGGCGAGTTGGTGCCGGGTACACCATCCATGGTATAATCGCCGTCGGGAGAGTACTTTGGCGGGCTTCCACTGACTCTGAAGCGCGCCGAGATGACCTTAGACGTGTTTGTATTGAAAATGCGTACGACAGCAAACCGTTGGCCATCGACCTCTTCTATCCGTGGATCTGTGACGAGACCCTCATCCAGGCTCATTGGCCCGACGGCTGATGACATGTTGCCGCAGTTTCCAGCCATATCGAGGCTGCCATCCTTGATCCCGACTTGCACGAACGTGTAGTCCACGTCGACACCGGGCTGCGACGGGGGGGACAGCACGATGATTTTTGACGTTGATGAGATGCCCGACCCAATCCCATTCAATTGGCGGCCATATGGATCTGGGGAGCCCATGGCGGCCGGCAGAGCTTTGTGCCATTCGTTTTCTAGAGGGAGATCGCGCCTGTGGATGACGAGGCCGTTGGAGGTGCCGCCACGCACGAAGATGGCGGGAAATGAGCGTGACGAATACCAACGCGACGGCGTTGCGCCAGTGGACTGTCTCGACAACCCGATAGGGGCCCGAGGCCCCCTGAGACATCTCAGAATGCCACGGGGAGTTTGCAACGGCATGTTCCTTAGTGAAGAAGTTAAAGGGGCAGATGAGATGGTGACAACGGAAATGAATCGTGGTTAAAAAATGGCAGACTCCCTATCTTGGGCGGGGCAACTATGACAGGAGCCACTAGTGGCGTACCTAGTCTTCTGAGGCAAAATAGGGAAGGAATGCCCCTGTAGCCACTAATCCGCTAAGCATCAACAAGGCGGGAGCATCCGCATCATGATCCTTGCAATCATCTCAAATTGCAATGCCCTCAATCCTCGAATGGTGCTGTCTCTCGAGGCTAGATACACTCCCCTTCCGAAATAGATATAAAACTAGGGTCAGGGCGCAGAGTGAGCATCTAGACTTAGTGGTTCAGGATGTCCTCAAACCGACACTTCCTAAGGGATTCGTCAATCTATCTCGCTTATGCTTTTTCCCAGGTGCTGAACCCAGGTGTTCAGTAACCGCGGGACGCAGATGACGAACAAGTAGGCTTTTCCGAGGTATAGTAGCCACAAATTAACTGTTGGAGTTCATTGCAGCTTTAAAGGGACAGCCAGAACGGAATACAGTCGTGGGGGTTTGTTGCTCATATCGTCGTGCTCCGGCAAGCCGGCCCGACCTGGGGACCGTTCACCTGATGGTTCTCTCAGCTCAATTGTGCTGCCGCTTGAAGACCGAAAAATGGACCTTGGAACTATCGTCGTCACGTCGCTCCTACTTGACGAGATGAGCAATATCATGAACCACACCACTAGCTTCACAGTTTTAGGTTAACCACGCTACTGCCGTCTCAGTCCTTGGGAGAGTTCACAGAAACGCACGCAGACAGAACTTGCTTCAGCGCGATTCCATATATTTTGAAATGTCTGAAGAAACTTCCCATTATGATGAGTCCTGTTCGCCCTGACAGGGGCGAAGCTTGGCGGTAAGCTTTTTTGATAATCACGTGGGCGACTATTGCAATCTTGCACGGCTATACAACACCGTCAAACGCGCTGGCAACAAAAACATCAAGTTACACGGGCAAAGTACCAAATTTATAATACCATTTGTTGCGGCGGGCGGCAACCGGTATGGAAGAATTGGCGGGGATAGTGTATGTATTGAAGCAAGATGAGCATGAGTACCAGCGACATCAAGTTTGACAATCACTTATCTTCTGTTGGGAATAATGCAACTGGAAAGGGAGCGATGCCGAAGCCAGATCGAGACGAATATTTGCAAATACGGGCAGCGGCTACGACACCGGGCCTGGCCCGGTCACTTTCCCTCCATAGGTACCGGAATGGAAAAGGATGGAACTCTAAGACCAAAGGTTAATTCACTTATAACGCAACCTGATTTCTCCGTTGGACTTGATAGACTTCGTGCCGAGGTTTGGTATGATGAGAGGTTCACTAAGACAAACGACCTAGCCGCTCACGACGACTACACGTGGCTTGGCAGAAATTGACGAAGCCTTCCTCCGGAAACTGATTCAGACCGCTTCAAAGCCCGGACCGTCTTTTAAAAGAAACTAAACGATGCGTAATAGAGAAGAGAGCATTTCGTTGGGAATATATCCAACGAAAACAAGAAGTAGCGTTCAAATGGCTCAACTGATCGGCGAAGTCATGGCCGATTCGGCACCGAATTCGTCACAATGTAGCCTCCCTGATACTTGACTTGTAGGACCGTCCAATGACTTCAACCTGGCTGGAGATAAGCATGAACGTCCGAAGTCCATTTTTATGGAACATAAACAAGCTTAACAAGAAGACATCGGATAGTTACGACAAATAATGCTATAACCTCCGTCTCATCGCCCGTCCACTTTGGTCCCTGCTTGTGTCACGATGAAGATCAGTGTTATATTGTCAACATAATCACGGCAAGTATGCAAAAATACGTCGAAATCACTCTCAGCTGGCTTCTCAAGTACTCCCGCGGCCACGATGCGAAGTCGTTCTACACATCCCCCGCCTTCGTCTCGCAAGCTGAGCCGACCATCACTGTCACGTCGCCAGACTGCGGCGCGTCCCCTGCGACCCTGGGCCCAGAGTACATCACCGAAGGCGGCGGCCGGATTCCAGCGCTCTCTTGGACAGCTCCGGCTGGTCTTGAGTCGAAAGTGAAGGAGTGGCTCATCGTCGTCGAGGATCCGGATGCTCCCTTGCCGACGCCCATCTGCCACGGGTGAGTTCACACTTTCCGCCCTGACGTGGAGGATGGACTGACGTTGCGCCAGGATTTACGGTGGAATCGCGCCTGGGACAAAGCAGGTTAACCCCAAAGACTTTGAGATAGAGGACGAGAAGAGGTCCCTGTTGAAAGGGGGTTTTCATTGGGGCAAGGGAAGGCGGGATGGTGTTTACATACCCCCACGGCCGCTAATGGATCACGGCATCCACAGATGTGAGTCTTCATCTTACGACCACCCGTAGCAACTAGTCATTGATCGATGAGCAGATTTCTTTCAGGTCGTGGCGCTGAGCGAGGCCCTGGATAAGAATATGTTAGAGGCTCGAGCCACAAGAGAGCAGGTCGCCGAAGCCGTTACGGGAAAGGTACTGGGTTGGGGCATGTGGATCGGGAGTTGCGAGAGGAAATGGAACTGAGGCGAGATTCAATACGATAGGGGAAGGGAAGGTTTGGATCGATGATGTTACTCGAAAAAGGTCACTTCTTGGTACACCGCAGAACCATTGCGGGAAGTGTCCAGTCTTGTGCACAATAGTACTTCCATCAAATGTTACTCAGTCTGTCCTTTGTACGAGCACTTGGATACAAATACCCACAATCTCCCTCTCCCAACTCTTCTCACCCTCGCTCATCCCAAAGAGGAGAGGGGGGAACACAATGCAGAAACGCCCGAGAATGCGCCGGCTTTGGTAGCAGAAAAGAAAAGGTTCACCATCTCGTACCTACCACCCCCTTACGAAAGCCCAAGGAAGTTCGGCTCCCCCCCGCCACCCGCCGTCCAGTCGAAATCGTCCATCAGCATCGACCAGTCGATGTCCTGTAGCAGGTCACTCGTCGGCACCACGCCGCCAGCTCCGTTGTTGCTCGAATCCGCCGCCCCTACCGCCGCTACCGCAAGGTCAGCAACGCTCACACCGGACCCGCGCGCCTTGCACTCACGCGTCGACGCCGTCCCCATGGCTGTCGTCCCTCCAGCCCCTCCAGTCCCTCCCGCTCCCCCGGCTGCTGCTCCCTGCCCACCGTACCCGACCCTCGCCTGGTCCAGCTCCTTCTTCCACCTCCTTAGCGTCCCAAACGCAATCACGGCGCCCGTACGGTGCGGGTACTGCGAGATCGGCGCCTCTAGCGCGGGCATCATGTGCCGCAGACTCCAATAGCTCTCCGACATCCTCAGCGCGCGCATTGGGAAATCCCCCTCCTGCACGGAACACCGGCGCAGCGCCTCCTGGGAGTTCTTGATCGACACCTCGGCGTTGGCAAGCTCGACGTCAGTCGCGTGGCCGGACATCAACACGTCAAAAACGACGGCGACGGCATCGAGGATCGTGCGGAAGACGTGCTGCGGCGCGTGGAAAAGGAAGCGGCGGGAGGCGTCGAGGCGCAGGCTCAGGTTGATGAGGGCCTGGGCCGTGCTGTAAGCGCGGTTGACATTGTGCCGAAAGGTGGACTTGTCGACGGTCGAGAGGGGGGTGAAGTAGTACGACTGCAGCTCGAACTGAACTGCGAGGATGGTGAAGAGGTCGAGATCTGTGGAGAGGGGCGGGTCAGTGGGATAGGTGAATGATGAGAATAGTTGTAGACGGACCTGAGTTGTGTCGAGACTGGAGTTGCCTGAGCTTATTCAACTCGTCTTCCAGCAGCTGAATCACGGTATCGGGCACGCCTTCGCCTTCTTCCGCGACGGAGAACATGGTCCGGCTCAGTCTGTTGGAGAACTTTTGCATCTCATACAATAGACCAAAGTATCCCAGGGCGTCGGGAAGCGATCTCCCGGAAGCAGCCCTGTTCACAGCCTCATTAAAGAACCCAGCCGGTGGCGGGAACCCGTTACTCGACGCAACCCTATACGCACGTCAGCCGAAGCGACAATCCGCATCAAACAGCCAGCTTCGAAGCCTTACCTCTGGGCCTGGATGTTATACCCCATCCAGGTAAAGCAAGCCTCCTCGTCCGTGATATCCGTCTGCCTGTTCGGTCCGATGCAGAACTCGGGATGAGTGCCGCTGCCCGTGTGCAAGCCCAAAAGCAGGGCGGCGTTCTGCGCGATGGCGACGTACGACGAGCTCGGGTCGCTGAGGAAGCGGATCGTCGGCAGCGGCCACGTGCACAGCACCAGCAGCGCGTTGACGGTCGACATGCTGATGGGCGGCGTCGACACGGCGGCCCAGACCTCGTGGGGTAGGTTCTCGACGAGGAAAGGGAAGAGCCCGGCGTCCCTCGTGTACCGCCGCGACGAGACGGCGATGAGCGTCCAGAAGAGGATGGGGCTCTGCTTGTACAGCCTGTCCGGGTCCTGGGAGCGGACGATGGGGAAGTAGGGGTGGAAGTGCTCAAGGTAGCTGAAACGAGTGTCAGTCCGGGGCGTGTCTGCCTCGCGTAAGGAGGAGTGGGTGGACGTACTGGTCAAAGTAGAAATCAATGTCTTCCCCGGGCAACACCTTGGAACCCAGCGCCCGTGGCTGCGCGGGCTGCCTCGCAGGCCCCGTCGGCGTCGTGTGCGACGTGAGCGTTGGCGTCGGGATCTGCTCCGTCGGCCGCGTCTGCGGCACGGGAGACAGGGCCGGCAAGCTCACCCGCGACGCGGACGGGGGTGGGCGGCTGTGGTCCGAGAAGACACCGACGGCGGGGTATGCCGTGCTCGGGCTCGGAAGCGGGAGGGCTGCGGGGGGCAGAACGCCGACGGCGGAGACTGGGCTCGGGTTGACGGCATTCTTGATGGTCTGGACTTCCTTCTCCAGCTGTTCTAGCTTGCTATCGTTGTCACACACGAACGTATCAGATAGGGAGGTCTCAATTGGATGAACACCAACGCAAGGGGTACATAGAGAAAAGCACAGAAGGAAAGGGAAAGCCACCTTCTTCTGGTCATACGCTTGTGGGATTTGTCAATGACACATTGGATCCCGAGCTTGGAGCAACGCTGACAAGGCTTGTTGGGCGTTAGGCTGGCATTGCATTTCACCTGTTACAGTCGGTTCAAAGGCCGTCTCATTAGCATCTAGTGTTCATCTGGTATGGCATGGCGGAATGATCAGAAGCCGAAAAGAAAAGAAAAAAAAGAAGGAAAAAAAAAAGGTGACATTGAAACAATTCTCAGTTGGACGTCTGTTTGCTGACGTTGCATGATGTGCCACCCACAGTACCTGACCCTGAACCCCCTCAGTGAGACCAAACACGACCAATTGGAACATAACCCGGGGGAGAAGGTAAACGTTGGACGGGCACGGGGCATGTGGCATGTGGCATGTGGCGGCGGATGTGTTTAAACATTCAATAGCCAAGAGATGCGCTGGTCAAGGTACAAGGCTGCTTGATAGAGATGAGAGAGGATGAGCACCCACCTTGGAGTCGCGACAGCTTGTGCAGGCTGTATTCCGCCGGATCCGGTTCGGCACGGGAGGGCTCGGCGAGGTATCCCTCTGTGCCGACGCGGGGCTCTTGAGCGGCGGGTCCATTTGGGGAGGGACGTGAGTAGGGTGCGCGCGTGCGTGCGTGCGCTGTCAAGAACCTCTGCTCCGTCCTCGGGTCAATTGCTTGCTTGTGCAAATGAGCTGACTCTGCGTTCCGAGGCTCCTGGCTGGGTTTGTGCTGCCGCCGTTATTTGGCGATGGGTTGTTGATGGCAAGTGGAGAGGGGGGACTCGGCGCGGTTTCGGCAAATGGGCGCGCAGTGATAAATAACGAAGGTGCGCGCTGTTGGGCGCACGCGCGAGATGGAAAAAAGAGACCAGTGTCAGGTTTGAGGGATCACGTGCGCTTACTTGCGAAGGATTCTGGACGGCCTTTATCGGGGAGTTTGGAGATAACCAAACGTCCGGGCGTTCATCTTACACTTCAAATCAACACCATTAATCAAGATTCCGTCGACTGAGTTCATCTGCGCTACTTGATGATGAAGTTGTTGGCGAGATTTGGTGAGATTGTAGTTTTCATGTGAGTGAGATGCGTCGCTATCGCACAACCAACCGTCCGTACCTCGACCGTCTATAACCCCCCCACGTGCGCCACCCGTACTGAGACATTTATTACTGCGCCATGTCGACCCTTACAGCCGTTCAATATGCTCCTGTTTCCATCTTCCACAATATCATCGCTCACGTCTTGCCGTCTCATGGATATCATAGACTACAACCGTCCCTCATGACCGTAAAGAACCTTGTGGGTGCCCACAATGACTCGCTGGTTCCTGCAAAACCCTAACCAAGACCCGGCTACATCCCTATCCAAAGCTTCATCGAACGTTATCCGATTCGGGAAGCAACGTCTGCACCCCAAGTCCTCAAGTGGCTCAATTTTCTCTATCCCGTACCTCCAGTCCCATTCGGATCTCCTGCTGCTGTTGCTGCCGCCGCCGACGCCGACGCCGTCACCACCTCCCCGGACTCGATCCACGTCAATTCATCCATGTTCGCCAACATTGTCCACGGATCAATCCCCATGCCCGGGGGGATCGAGTCGAAATTCATGTTCATAAATGAAATCGGATCCGTGCTCGGTGCGTACTGCAAACCCCTCGAGTCCCACGTCGACGAAGAAGACGATGTGGCCGCACCCATCATGGCATTCTGAATGCTCGAAATGTCGACGATCTCGTTGACGATGCCGCTGCCGTTATGACTGCTCTGCGTGCTTCCTTCCTCGGGCGACGTGCTGTCGTGTCCGAACCCGGGGGGTGTGTTGTTAGTACTGCTGCCCGTGGACTGCGAAGGCGTGCTCTTGTTGAACGCCGTCGAAGGCGATGGCGCCGATGTTGGGGGAGTCCGGTGCGGCAAGCTGATCTGTGGGCTGGGCGCTGACTTCATCATGCCCGTCCCGCGTAGCAGGCCCATCCCGAAACCGCCCACGCCGTCGATCCCGTTGCTTGAGGGGGGCGGTGGGGCCTGCATGGTGGTGTTGGACGGGAAGGTGCTGCTGAACACCCCGGCCTTGGCGTGGGTATCTTCTTCTGCGCTGGCCGTCGGCGATGTCCTTCTTCTCTTGTTGGAGCCGTTGTCGTTGGGTTCATTCGCTGGTGAAATCGGGCCCATGTATCTGTCAAACTTCCCCAGTGAAAGGCCGGCGGCGCCAGCGCTCTTGAGTCCACGACCCGTCTTAAATTGTTTCGGGACCAGGGGGTTGCATCCACCCTCCATCGTGATGTTGTGTTCGTAGTCTGTTCCGGTGAGAGTGTATTCGTAGGCTGTGCCCTTTGGGTTGCCGAGTGGCAACCGGCCGGGAAGAGGAGGCTGGATTTCCGTGTGCTTTGATATAGAGCTTCTGGCAAGGAGGGGGATGTTTGAGCATGTCCAGCCAAACAGCTTTTTGTAGTTGGTCAAGTTGGGCAGGTCGATAATGCCCGATAGGCCGTTTCGCTCGACATCCATAAAGATTTGCTGTAGGAAGGCCTGGGTAATGACGTGCTTCCGTCCGATGGCCTCCATTGCGGTGATGATGAACTTGAGGCTCTGCAGGTCTGCCGTTGATATGCCCGCTTCCGGGTTGCACTTGGCCGAGTATACATACACCGACGCGGCCGAGTACAGTGAAAGGGCGACCATGGGGCTTCTCTGTAGACGATGTCAGACATTGCGAAGCCTGGCACAAGTGGGAGACTGTTACTTACGTAGCCCGAGTTCATGTGACTCGTCAACTTCACGACATTCACTACCTCTTCCGCTGCTGTCCGCAGCCTGAGTTGCGACGCCGCTTTCAGGTTGTCCGGGAGCTTGTACCTCTCGATCCTGTCAATCGCCGCATGGTGTAGACAGATGACGGAGGCGTGAAGGTTGAGGTTCGTGTGGACAGCTGTGGGATCGCGCATGCTCTGAGGCAAGCGGAAACGTTCTGGGAGAAACATGAAGGCACTCGAAAGCATGTTGTCGATGTCTCTATGTCGGTTCCAGAACTCGCCGTACTCGACGTCCATGGGCCGATCATTCGGCTTCTCCCAGTGAACGTGCTTCAGCAGCTTGTTGAAGATGAAGCAGATTACAACAGCACTCGCAAATGTCGAGTACGAGGCCCCTTTGAACGCTTCTGGTAGGGTTGACGTGGTCTCTTCGCGGGCCGAGTTGAAGGCTTCCTCGGATGAGGGGAGATGCGTCGAGATCTGCCCATGTCAGCAATATCCCGGCGGCGTAGAAGGGGCCAGAGTTTTACGTCATTGGGGTCAATCAACGTCGGCCATCCGGTGGCAATACTTGCGTGGCAGTCGATGCAGTAGGCGCCCCAGAAGGCTCGTCTTCGCTCCTCCAGGTCAACCCACGAAGTAGGCGGCGCAAGTGTAGGTGCCATCTCCTGACCATCCCCATCGATGCGGTGCAGACCCATCATTTCTACGAGACGAACACACTTGGCCGAGCTCATGGCTGCTCTTGTGAAGAATAAGCATCTTGCTTCATCTGTTGCAATAAGTGCCCACGCTTGGGCGTGCTGCACCGTCAGGAAATGTTCTCCAAATCCCTAACGCTAGTGTAAGTATCGCTGTCTTTTCCGTGTCCTTTCCGATGCTATGAACCAAACTCACCTTCATCTCATCGGCATCAGCATATTGCCGAGCTCGCTTGTAGAAAATATCGTGGTACTGAGAATACTTTTCATGTCCGTTGGAGGCCATCGCCCAGACTGCATACTGCAAACACATGGGCGGGCGCTTGTGAGGCGCGGAGTAGAAGGACTGCAGGTATCGACCAGGGTGGATGATGGGGATAAAGTGCTGTTGGCGTTCGAAAAAGCTCTTGTTACTGCTGGGGTTAGACATGTGCTGTGAAGTGGGTGGACGTCTGATAGAACATACAGCTCTTCCATCATCTCAAAAGGGGGCAGAGCTTCTGAGAGCCCGAGCCCCATGAGCTCTCCCGATGATTCAGCAAAGCTAGGCCCCTGAGGACCACCCCCAGGTGCCCCAGGGAAGAAGTCTGTCTTTTCAGCAAACGTCCCATTCTGCATTGCCATAAGCGTCTCGAGATCAACATGGAAGTCATCCATGCCAACGTTGACCCGGCTATCCAGGTCGCCCTCAGTCGACGCTCCCCCATTAGTCTTGCCGGCTCCCTTGAGGAGATCTTCCACCTGAGCTACAAGTCTTGGTGAGCAAAGGAACTGGCCAGGAGGGTGCACAACATTCTTACCTAGCCTCTCCTCAAGTTCCTTTACATTCTTCCTCTTGAAGGCAGGCTTCCTTCTGGATTCAGGATACACACATTCTCCCTTGACTTTCAAGCAACGGCTGCAGGCCGGCTTCACACGGTCACACTTTAGCTTTCGGGACCGGCAGGTAACACATGCCAGGGGCTCGGAGCCGTTACCGGCAGAGCCCGACAGCTCCGGTTGTACGCCGCCGTCGGTATCCATGATGAGCGGCGAGATTTCCTTCCGACACTTCGGCAAAGGAAGAATAGGGAGACAGAGCCGCAAGTGGGCCCCCAGGGCCGAAGCCGATTTTCACGGTGACTCGGCTAGGCGGGAGGCTCGGGAGACTGCTGCGCGACGCAAGTGACCACGGTACGCAATCGAGCTATGGACAAACAAAGTTAAGCAAACAGGCCGAGAGTAAGTGGCAACGTCTCTCTGTGCAAGTTTCTTTGCAGTACTATTAGCAGCAGGTGCCGTTGCAGACACGCGCCCATCGACAAAGTGCACGTCGGCTCCAGTCTTGGTGATGCGGACGGTTTTTGCACCGATGTCCGAGATGGGTCTAGTGCATTGATCTGATTGGCTTTGGCCAGCTTCTATGACGCAACCATGATGACTCACCCAATGATGTCGAGCCTTGACACTTCGTCGTAGCCAGCAACTTCTCTGCACGCCTCAGTCCCACGTGAACTAGATATCATGTACGCCAAGTTTCCCAAACGGCGCTTGATGAGGCCCTTTAGCATAAATCTTCGGATCCGTCGCCGGTCCCCGCCAGTTATTCTTCCGCTCTTCCGTCCGCCTCTTCTGTGGGTCCATGCCATCTCCGAGGGAGTCCACATGGTTTGGCCGAGACACGGCGACGCTCCCCGCTGGATCACTTGGCAATCGGCTCCGGCTCGGCCGAGCAAGCTGCTCATCCCCCACCAAGCGCTGGCGCTGGCGGCTCCTAGTTGGCGATCATCACCAGGTACACTAGGCTGACCTCAACGCCCCCGGTCCACGGACAGCTCAGGGACGAAGGCGAATAGTTACTGATCGACAACATTGTCTCGCTGCCTGTCCAAGATCTGCCACGGCAGGTCGAAGTTAATCGCGCGCCGTCCAGATGTCTTGTCAGTGTCCTCAGGGCTACTGTATCAGGTGGACGTAGCAGCCGAAGAGTTGTTTGCATTCACAATGACGCATTTTTTTTAAGTTTGCGTCGTCGAAACGCTAATAATTCTCCGCGGCACCCCCAGGAACCGACACCGCCGGGCTGGACAAAGTTGCTGCACCTGCTGTGCTCTCGGGCCAGGTCAAGATACTCACCGACTGCCATCCCAATTGTGCTGTCATAGCAGTCGGCGTGGAGGTGACTTGAGCGACTATCCCAGCGGTCAGATGGACTGTTCTCATTTTTTGGTGGGACGATCAACGAGACTGCGTGTGCTGTCATTCGTCACGCCGGGCGGTCTGAAACTTTGTTTCTTGAAGGATGGCGGGAGATCCGGTAGCCACATCGTTGTAGCGCTTCAGGAACAACAACCACTGACGATGGCTCTGGCCGGAATCACCACCCTGCCTACCACCACTGCGGGCTTCTACTCGTGGCTGGGAAGTGATTTGCAACGGAGTCGGGAAATTAACAGTCGAGCCCGCGTCCCGAGAGATTGCCACTAGTCTTACTCAAGTCCCCTTCTAGACCAAGACACGGACAAGCGTGGATGATTGACGTGCAACAAACGCCACCGTCCATTCGGACAATGTGCTTCATTTTAGTTTGAGACCAAACAGAACACCATCCCACAGGTTTGAGGAGTCCGACTTGCGACCGAGACCATCGGAAAGAAGACACGCAGCCAATGCCTTTTGACAGCTGCAGACGGTATCCCAGTCTAGCGTCAATCGCCAGACGACGTCGTTAGAGCCGGGCCCAAGGCTGTTGACCATACGAAGCATGGACGTTAGCACAGCACAGGGTGAGAGTCTGATACGGGACGGTGTTGGAGATCATGACTGCATGAATGCGGTCTTGGACAGCTGACGGAAACGCTGCCTAGGTTGGCTCCTGTACTGGCTCATCTTAGGCGCCCACCATTCGTAGGCTTGACCAATTTTGCACGGTGCCGAAGCGGCCATAGAACCCCGGTGATATTGGAAAGCCTTGTTATGGAGATCGAAAGGAAGCTTGTATGGCATCTCGAAGAACCCAGATAAGGAAAATCACAGTGGGTGGCCTGACGGGGAGAGGAGTTGAAGCTCGCTAAGCTTGACAAGCCGAACGGACCCGAGGATTTCGGTGTTTTGCGCACGGCTTGGCTGATCAGCATCGACGGAGGCCCAGGCTTCATGATCTTCCCGCCTCGTGGTCAGCAGACAAATAAACTGCGGGCTCTGTGGTTCTCCCCATGGGCGGTATGGATACAGAGAGTCCTGCAATGCTTGTGGTGTCGTGAATTGTTAGAAGCTGTGCGCAGCCAACACCAGCCTGACAGCCAACCATGGGAACAATTTTGCGTCTTAGTTGAATGAAAGGGGCTGGGGTGGCCTATGTTAGGTGGTTTCACCCCAAAAATATTCTGTCTGGCCTGCTGCCAGTCTTTCCTTCCTACGTGTCATCCGAGCGTCCTCGTGTTCCGCGCATCCTTCATCCAGCCACTCATAGGATCAAACGCCGACGTCCAGTGGAAGGCTGAGGGACGATGGCTACTCGGTGCGGGAACAGACAGACAGGCAACGGGGATCGTCGGCCGTTGCGATTCAGGGCAGCCCCTCTCAACTCACACTAACTTTTGAGGATGAGAGAGAGGAGCCGGCGCCGGTTGAACTGGGGAAGCATGACCGGCGGTGGATGCTAGTCGAGTGGAACCAAGCGGCTGACAGGTGTGGATCGGGAGAAACGTCAGAGCGAACTATGATTTGGAGGAGGGAAGGGGGGCAAGGGACAACTCACAAGTTTTCAGAATCTGTCACGCACCTTGGCTCCTTGGCCTTAGCAGACCAGGTCATGGCACTCATGCCCATGTAGCCCGCAGACGAAAGTCATCTTGGGGAGGCAAACTGTGATAAGCGATGGAGGGCACACGAGGATTGCGTCGAAGAAGCAGCCAAGCCGCAATGACTGTGGGAGACGTCACTTGGCTTGTGACTCGAGTCAAGGCCCGAGGGCGACTTGACTGTCATGATAGAACACAACACTGGTGCGGAGACATTGACGATGGTTTGGTGTCGACTTGTGCGTCGAGGAGCTAAAGCATTGCAGCAGCGCACAGTTAGCTGGCAGACGGGGCGCCGACCCAATGCCTGACTGGAAGCGAGCCCGCGTCAGGCTGTTACTGCGCTACATCGCACCAGTAGCCCTGGACTCGTACATATTACCTGATGTTGGGTCGCCATGCGTAGCATACTTGGGAGGAGTGGTTGCGTGGATTGACCGCAGTGGTGGTTGCTTTGAGGCCTTCAGCGATCCAGTGACAAGAGACTTCTGCAAATGTTGCTGCAACTAGTCTCGGATACACGATGTGCCTTGAGCTAAAATGCAGCCGCCAGCACTGGGAAAGTAGTTAAAGAAGGGGGTCTCATCTGCCCACGTATTCGCACGCAAGGTTGTGCGTTTGTGTGCGTACAGGGTACACCTCGGCAGGTATGTGTGTAATGGCGGGACAAGGGCGGGTTGGGTACCCTGGAGCGGGTTGTTGAGGAAAGATTCCGAGAAAACACAAGTCCGTGGCGCACGAGATGGATCGAGGAAGTTGCTTGAATGCTTTGTGGAGTTGAATATCCGCGTCTTCGCCAGAACGTATCCGGGGTGGTGTCCGGACGTACGGCATACTCTCTTTACCTTCCGGATTGATATCCGCGATATTTGGCGTCGAGTAAGCCCCTCTGGGCAGGCAGGGGCAGGGCAGGGCACGTACGTATCCCGGTTGCATCTGGCAATTGGCTCCTCGTCAACTTTGAAGTCAGTCTCAATTAGACCAGGGCGGACCAGGACGGCTGCCAGATGAGCGACCGGGGACACGGCGATCATCTACCAAGAATTGGAGAAATGATAGGCGGAAATCGGGGCGCCGGGGCTCTAGCAGCCTCAACCGGATCATTCCCCACTCGGCTCCTTTTCTCCCACTCTATTCCCCTTCCCTGATCACACCCAACGTTGCCCTTGACCTTGCTGCCCCATGGCCCCCCCTTGGACATCGACTATCGAGAATCACTGCAGCAGGGCCTGGAGACAACGTCCGGCCCCCCGAAGACCCGCCGTGACTTGTTCTTCCTTTTCGGAGACTCCTTGTTGGTCAGCTTGGGATGCGATGGGGACGGGAACTTGGCCATACCGACTGGTCAGCCGACCTGGCCAAGGTACATTGAGGCTCTGCCACTTTTGGGCTTGTCGGCATGTACTACTTAATTCTCTGTTCTGCAAGACAGGATGGAGCATGAAGCTCAGCCTAGGTGGGGCTATCTCGGTACGTACCCCTTCTCTCTCTCTCACGTCGTTG
>LFIW01000669.1:0-23858 GCA_001625285.1 Colletotrichum incanum
CCTTATCTTTCTACCTTTACTCTCACTAAGTCTCTTTACTTCCCTGTGACTATCTAAGAATATCACCAGCATATTCTAAGTGACCTTACAAGGCCTGCGCGGCCGTGGGATCTCTAGGTACTGCTGCAATGCTGAAAACAAGGTTTATTTGTCATCCTTTGCCCCTCATCCGCCCCCTGATTCTGCCAGCACACTATCCCTTATTCAGCAGCCACCTTACCCCTTTTCGTTACCACAAGAAAAAGTGGAAAACGAGTTGACCGAGTAGATACGGTAACGCACTACCTGAACCTTTTGCACCGTGTGACAGGTGTAGTACGAACAGGATAAAATGAGGAACCGCTGTCGACTGACGCGACTTACAAGCCAACAGACAGACAGACGACCAACGATCAAGGGCGAGAGGAGGGAAAGGCAGTCGGACAGCCATTTTACCGATATCAGCCCGAAGCCGGACGACAGCAAGCCCGAATCTGTCTGGTAGGTTGGACGCGGCTGGAACGCTCTGGGTGGTTGGAACCCGAGCAGGAAGACACGCGTGTGGCCGGGCCTGCACAGGTTGTCTATTGCCTCCATGATCTTCGACGGAGTCGCGTCTCGTGTATCTGTCGTCGCTGATTTCAGGACGGCAAGGACGATACGGTGGTGATAAAGGAGAGAGGCTGCACATTACCCTTCTCCGACGAGCCGTACGAGTCGAGTCGGTTCCGTGTGAAGGGAAAGTGGCATGCGGGGCCGCAAGCGCGAGTGAAGCCCATGAAGTAATGTTGAAATGACAGCTCGGAGGCATTCCAGCGTTAAAGAGATGGACAATGTAGCCAGCGGCGGTGGTTTGTGGCAGGAAGGAGTGTCTGGGCATAGCGCAGCGCAGCACAGCTGCATCGAGACGGCACCGAACATATTCCGGGCCGCGATGCGCTAGATTGGTGCTGTAAAGTAACACAACCTTGCACCAATACCACTGAGCGACCAGAAGGGGACGCAGTCCGGGTTCTAGTCCGCCATGACGGTGCCCTACCTCTATACACGTGACTGTAGCCCGCCGAGGTCCCTGACCTCCCAACTCATCTAACTTTCTTTCTGCTTCACGAGTCACGCTGTTGAAGGACACTCCGATGCTAGATGCTCTCCTCAAGCGCGCCAAGTCCATCGCTGCCGACCCAGTCCCAATTGTACAACGCGGCCCCTGCTGGGCGTGCCCAACATCATCCTAGCACTGGGCTCGGAGCTAGGAACGGGCGACGTTGTAGCAGGGCACACCAAGAAGAGGCACACCAGCAATGGGCATACTCTTGTCGGCTGAAGCAGCAGACGGCGGCACAAGACTTGTGAAGCGCCCTAACACAGACGCACGAACGAGACGAGGTAAGTGGTGCGGTTTTTGTTTCTTGGTTGGAACCGGGAAGTCAAAGCGGCATCAGGGGGTTTGGTGGCTGAAAGAGGAAGGCATGCTTGGGAATTGTAGGCCCAGATTGTCATAATTTGTGTCTCATGTGATGAAGCGACGCCGGACGATCAGATTGCATTCTCGCAGCGGCACTCTCCCGCGACCATTTGCTTGCGCTCATGTGGCTTTGAGGTGAAGCTCATCTTGGGTCTGCGGCAACAGTGGACCCCATTGCGCAAGAAGCCGTTTGGGATGCTTGGTTGTTTTGTCATGAGCGATGGATGGACAAGTTTGGAAAGTAGTTACGTTTTTGGCGATGTTTGTTGCCAACGGCAATGGGAGCTGCTGTTGGATTTACTATGGACGGAAAGCAGCGAACAATTTGGACAAGAAGGAAAAAGAAGGGAAAGCGGCAGATTGGGAGCCATGGTGGGTAGTTGTATTCGTGGTGGTAAGGAAGAAATTCAGAGACTCTCGGTCCATAGGGGGCAAGAAACAATCTGTGTGAAAACATGAGCGACAGCTCAATCAAATCGTGAAGGATTACGTGGTGAGGGTTCCTTCCGCGTTACAATGTCTATCTCACCGAGGGATCTAGCCACTCGTCAATCGAGTCGTTTCAGTCGTTCTTTGCGTTAGTTAATGTTTGTTCCCTTCCTTCTTCCCTCAAACCACCTCCTGTAGCTCTTCATCTTGTTAAAAGCCCACTCGTCGACCGACCGACCGACAGCAGAATGGAAAATTTCGGCATCTCTGCGCACATCGACTACATCTTGACCCCCACTTACTCTACACGTCGCGGGACCGAAGCACAAAGAACGAGAAGCAGGAAGCTGTGCAGACCTCACCTTCTTGCATGGAAAAGTCTCCCACTTCTGCATGTTCATGGCCGAGGCACCCACCCACAGCATCTCCAGTGGCCGTCCCAGTCGATCCTTCTTTTGAGGTCTCACCATCGGCATGGCCCAAGCCGATCCAGAAGCGGCCGGTGTCGCCGCGGACGTACTCGGTGTCTATTTTGACCCTTATCTTGAGGAGGTCAACTACCACAGGCAAGGACGCGTTTCTTTGTGTCACCAACGGGAAGAAAGAAACGCAAGACATGTTCTTGAACCATTTAAAATCATATGAATAGAACACTAGGAAACTTCTTGTCACCCTGAATGCCCATACTCTCTTTGTACTCAGCATGGTTCCTAATTGTTTCAAGCAGCTCCATCACATGCTGTTGATACTGATCGATCCGATCGGGAACACTCGTCATGTTGTTTTCTTTACCCGGTACCCCATACTTTCTTCCCCGTTGCTGTTTCTCACGGCCGGTACCGTCCTGCATTCCGGATACCTCGGCACATGAAGCCTTGAACGGACGCTGCCTCTGTGACGAACCGGAAGAGCCGGCCCGATAAAGCAAACCCGACGCCGGTGCGACTCATTGAGAGGGGATTGGGACAGCGTAGGGGAGTGAGAGAACCCGCAGCCCGCTTGTGGACCCGGAGGCGGCAGAGGGCGACTGTTTCTTCAAGCCCTTTCGCCATTGTCCCCCAGATACTGACGGACCTTCCCGGCCGGGCACGGTCGTTGAGTCGATGGTGTCGCTGGGTGGCGTGAGCCCGGACGGTTGAATGATGCGGCCGGGGGTATTCGCCACTCGATGCCGTGCTCGTGTGTCCGGCTCTTCTCCCGAGGGTTCGGGTGTTATCAGGCGTAACTGGGATGACTCCGGTTTCTTGATATGCCGGCGGCGTCGTCTCTTAAGCTCAGTCCTTGGTGTCGAGGTAGTAGTCGCGTAACCGTGAGGCAGGTGATAGTGGTGCAGTTGCGCAGTCCCAGTGATCCAGAGAGCAGAGTGGGAATAGTCTCTGCCCGGTCGGTATGGTGGTGCAATGTTTTTGCCACTGGCAGCGATGTCGTTACACCACCCAAGGCCGACGCTAGCTGCAGGGCCTGGAACAGCCGAGGGCAGAATGTTGGCAACAATGAGATCGGGTACTGCAGGATCGAGGGGGCAGCGTCGGCGTTTGAGTATCTAAGACTGTTGGTCCTCGGCCGGCCCCGGTTCGGTCAGCACGGGAATCCGGATGTTCCCTTCCGAACAATGCATGACCGGCGAAGGATAAGAGTTCTGATGCCAAATGACGGCTTGCGTCAGTCATCCACCATGATAAGGGAGAGGGAGAACAAGTGAGAAAATAAGAGAGAGAAGTATCCATCTGCACCACCTGCTGCTTCGCTATGCTTCACTTGTGTCCACCTGCCTCAACCTTAAAAGGTACTTGTGCCCCGCCACATTGATGAATCGTCAACCAACCGCACCACCACTCGAATCTCTCGAAGGTGAATGGAAACTCTCTCTGCTCAAGTCCATATCGGATGCACTTTTTCTCTCTTCTTACCAATAGGGCTCTCCCGCCTGCACGGAAAGCTGACCGAGCACTCGAGGTGGTTCCGTCCCTATCTTCCTCTCCCCTAAGACTGGGAGAGTTGTTCAGCCAGTCGACAGTGAAGAGAGCCATTCTGAGTAAACCGCGACTCGGCCGCAGGAGAGAAAGCTCGAATCCAGCAAAACCGCCAGAGAACTGACACGTGGCCAGCGACACTCGCCGACGCTAAACTTGGCGGTCGTGGTGTCAGTCAAAAGCAGAGACGACTCGACAGCGGAGCGAAAGATGGTGCGACACGGAAAGTCTACTTCCTTAATGGCAGGGCGGGAGCGAACGTACCAGGCCTGGGTCACACTGCAGAGCTCAGTGGACACGATGAGTTGGATTGCGATATGCCGCTACTTCCCGACGCCGACAGCCTGGGACAGGGGCGCGTCATTGTGGTGAACTAGCAGGCGGACGAGGCCGTCGGAAACTCACAAGGGCAAACGGGAGGTCGAACGGAGGCGTGGGTTCGCAGGGAACAAGTACCAGGAGCGGCGCTCAAGGGGATTGGAGAAGGAGAAAAAGGCGTAAGACGCATTAAGAAATGAGGACGAGGCCGGTTACTAGAGGGTCCACTGAGACCAGGAGAAGTCACCGTCGACTGCTGCTGAGGAGGCATCCAAGTGTGAGAAAGTCCCACCAGAAGAAGGCCGGGGTTCGAAGCGTGTTTGCGTCATATCTAGCTGGGGAGTTTGGAGAGAGTTTGGAGGGGCCGAGGACGTTAGCCGGGAGGGTAGGCAATGTGTCGTGTTTTGCTGTTAGGCTGCCGTTAACCATTGAACCGTCATTAACAAGGAGCGCACCCCCGTTGTTGACCCGGTGTGGTGATGTGTAGACCAAATAGTTCCCTCGGAATGTGTTGTGTCGCTGAAGCGGGAATAGAAATTTCAAATCGCATTTGCCATGATCTTGGAACACAAGCCTAAGAAAGGATGCGGCAGGCCACGGACATTTTGTACGCCGATCATTCAAGGTTCAAAGAGCATTACGAACGCCTTTCAGTGTCTCTCCAACTTATAACGTTCACTTGCTGTTGTGAACTATTGACGCAGCGCAGGTAGTCCACGGCCGTAAAGAGCAAACGCGCCAGTCATGGTTTTAGTACACTCAGGAGCAATATAATGTTAATTGCATGTAAGAGCAAAAGAATCATTTGTGGACTATCAAAAAGTTCCATCAACATACATGGTCATACCATCCATGATCACACGTGGAACTATTGATACAGAAAAGGAAAAAGCTGTAGCAGGTTGACGCCATCGCACTACACATGACCATTCCCATTCTTCACCGTATGGTTATCCCATTCCTCCTTCATGAGGCGTTTGAAGTCCAGGAAGTCCATGTCACTGTTCGGAACAAACTTCTCAACGCTTCCCTTACTATCCACCCAGTTGAAGCCATCATAATGAACATTATCTTGGTCATCGTACCTGTAACACTGGATTGTGCAACACACCTCACTCGACTGGTTCTCTAACTTGTGAATCTGGTAGTTGTCATCACCGATCCAGGTGATGGCGCCCTTTTCGAGCTTGCCAGATCCAACTTGTGCCCGAGAAGAGTCGAGTGTATCGTACCAGGTGCATGTAATTTCACCGTGCAGGACCTGGGCAAGTTAGAAAATAATTCGCTACAAATAAGCATTTCTCTGCCCATCGAGAAGCTCAGCGACGTTTTACCTTTATTACAGCACATGCATTTCCATGATCGTGAATAGGAGAGTAATGCTGACTCGGCCAAATTTCGAGCACATACGGAACACCTGGGGAATCACCCTAAAACAAATCTCGGTCTTCATTCCAGTAAACAAACAACAATTTAGGTACTTACTAGGTTGTAGCCAATAGTGATTCTGAGATAGGTCTCGTTCGGGCCCCCAAACTCGTCTGCCTTTGACTTAAGCTTTTCAAAAGCCCACAGCCCCTCCGTCGTACAGCTACGTTGAATCGCTTTCGAAAAGTTTGGAAACCTGTCGTCGTCAAGCATGATCTTGGCACCAGCAACATTGCTGTATAGAGTCTGGCAGGCCTCTGGCAGGTTTGCGGGAACAGTGTAGAACCCTGCGGCAAGCTCTTCGAGACTGATGTGATCCGCAGAGAGGACGAAGGGAGACAGACTGATAACTACCGGGAGGGGGTCAATGATTGTCTCGAGAATCTTTGTGTCCTTGATCGGATCCTGAACAGCAGTGGCTTCATCAAGGTCCTCAATCCACGAGTACTCGATTGCGTCATCCCACTGCTGTCTGCCATCTTTGTCTTCGTGCTTCAGTTTGGCTTCGATCAAAGTCATGCTTTGGTTAGTAAAGTACTTCCCGTATCTCAGAAATCCATTGTTTGAGTCAACGGAGAGCCAGTATGTCGTCTTGCGTCCAGGATTGAGTGTAATTGATGCATTCGATCGACTAATGAGACGATAAGGGATGTTCTTTCTTTCAGTCGTGCCGTCAAAGTAGAGCAGTACTTCCTCAGTGCCGATATCCAGTTGCAGAGTACGGCCACCCAACGGTCCTTTACTTGAGGTCAGAGCAAAGCGAAGAAGATTCTCGGCATTAGACTTGACCGAAATCGTTCCCTGTCCTTTGACCGGAAGATTTTTGGAAGGGACGGTGATGAGTTCATCAGTCCTCTTTCCAACTTTGTGAGCGACTCTTTGAAGTGAAACGATGCTTGAAACTTCCGCATTGGGTGCAATAAAATTATTGCGCGCGGAATCAATTCCATCGGAGCTGGAATCGGAACCGGCGGAAAGATTCGCCTTGGCGAAAGGGTCAAAGAATTGAGCTGGAGTTGCCATGATTGAGATGCAATAGACTGTGAATCGAAATGAATATCAAGCAATGGAATAGTCAGTAGCTTCAATACGGCAACAACTGTCTGTGTTTATATTTTTCTTTGGAGGCCTTGTTATCAACCATTACATGATCAAGTGACAACTGCCGTCCTGCTCACTTGAAGTCATTTTTGGGATGTGGGCGGATCGTACCCAAACAGGATTTCAGCTGATGTCCGACGCGCCACATCAATTTAGACGAGCTGATGTGCGGACAAGGACAAATAAAAATCAGTCCCAAGCCTGAAACAATTTCCAAATCGGGGTTTTATTTAGCGGGGCTGCCGAGAACTGCAAGCTGAAATCTGAGCCTCGTGATGTTCAGACTATCCCCATGCCCGTGCCATAACATGTCAATTCATCGATATGATGTATTGGTTTCACAGGCGGCAGGCGATATAATCCTACGAGTATCGTGGGTAGCAATGGTTAATCGTATCTAGGGCAAGGTGAAGTGGGATATGCCCCTCTTTGTGGCTGACTGGACGACCCCACTTTGCCCAGCGTGGCTGGTGCTGGCTTGTCGTATCTATCTACCGTCATCTCACGTTTGCTCTATTCCAACATGATGATTAAATCAGATGCTACAAGGGCTAAGCCTTAGCCGGCTTATTCTTCGCACGACACTTGAAAGCCGAACCGCTGGAAATGATTACAAGGCTCAGCCAGCAGTTGTAAGCCATCATGTCCCCAACCTAGTCTAAATGCTTAGCGCGGTGAAATAACCCCACAGCAGGGGGTATGTCCACTCACAGTGTATAGAAATTGCGCCGGGTCTCTTCTTTCAAGGTTGTCCTCATCATCGAATTCAAGTCAGTACGTTGTCCTTGAGGACGACGGCGTTGAGGTTCGTGCATCCTGCGGCCTTAAGACGTGGGAAATAGGCCACATGATATATCATCGAGTCAGTCATGAAAGGTAAGCTGGGTTCAAGCCTTGAGCTGCGGTCCATCGTCGAGTCGATTCCCCGCTTCCCAAGGCCATGGGCTAATTCATCATGCCAATCCTTGTGCTGAAAGGGTATAGTTCGATTGGTTTGCGAGTAGCCATTTCACACACCGGGCTGTGCAGGCATCGTTTGGGCGGCCAGATGGACCTGTGTCTGCTTCAGTCTGAGGGTTCGGGTCCGAGTATTACCAGCAGAACTTGACAGGCTCTTCTTACGAGACCCCCCCTGCTCAATTTTAGCATCACCAGTCCAACGTTATTATGAGGACAGGGTTCTGCAGCCCTATCGCCATTACCATCGCGATCATGATCGATTGATTGAGCCAGCAGCGGCAATGGTTGGGGCTTGTTTGTTTGTCAACACAGGTTACATCTGCTGTGTGAGCCGACGAGTCCAAAGATGTTCAGGGGTTGATGATTCGAGATGGGAGATATGGGGTTGTAATCAAGGAAAGCAGCAAGGTAAAACCGGGCACGCGGTCGAGAGAGACTCAGGTTGTCGAGGCAGCCATGTGCAGCCGGCAGCACGGCCGAGACCGTCCAGTCTGGGCTCGTGGCGGCCGGGAGGCGTGGGGCCACTTTGGCCGGCCCCGGAGGACCCCACCACCAAGCTGCACCGTTCACGGGATCCTTGTTCTTTAGGACATCATAAACCGCCTTTAGCTAAACTTCAGAGAGAACCAAGTCTTGTTTAGCCCCCTTTGTAAAGTCTAATCTAATTGCTGTAGGGCACAGAATGATCAGTCCACCGGCCCACGCAGCGTCGCTCCCCTTCCGCTATGGCAGGGACACTAAGTTAATAGCTAGCCTACGCATGGTCAGATACGTCCCAGTCTTACCGACCACCTCGTCCAGCCATACCACGAGACTTAAGATAGCGGACTTTGTAATAGCAACTCCGTCGCAGGCCGCCTGCGCCACATTCAAACGGTTTATACTAGCACTCCTTAGTAACCCGCAGGATTTAAATCCCAGGGGGGGGTTGGGGTTATGCATCAGCCATAACGAGTTTACGGAAAAGACCTGGCTTGTGACGCTTATTATGGCGGCTAAGAAAGCCATCCTGAACTTCTCTACATACTTCTCCTGGATATCTTAGGTCTAAGATATGTACTATCGTCAATAACGTTAGCAACTCAGGCAACCAACTCTTAGTTCTCGTAGTTCATTAAGGTTCCAGCGGTAAAGACCCTTTAGCCCCAGATCCTAGAAGAAACCAACCTCAACACTCCATTTCTTATGATCTCGTGCAGTACCAGACCATAGATACGGCCGGGCCAAACAAGGGGACCATCTACAAGGCGTAATACGCACATGGCAGCAGCACAAGGTTGAACAGCGTAAGGTTAAAAAGCGTGCCAAAAGCCGCCTATTTCACATCCCACAAAACGCCTTCATCTTAGCTCCATATTAAACCTCGTACCTTAGCTTACAAAAGTCAGAAGACTAAATAAGGCCGATAGAGTTACTTAACAGCCGCTCCGTACTCGCTATACTTGGCACCAAGAAGCGTGACGCTACTCGGTCGGCGACACACGTTAGGTTCGTAGCGATAAGGGCAACAAAAAAGATAAAGCTTAAACAACTAGCGTAGGCTTTAGCGTTAACAGGCCACGGTATAGCTAACGAACTTTCAGACATTAGTAAGAATAGTCGGCTAGAACCACGGCCAGTACTCGTTCTCGACATACCTTCCAAGCAACTGCAACACCGCAACGACCTAGTAAAACCCCTCTGTCTTTTAGGTAAATCCGCACAGGATTCAACTTTACAGGCGCGACTTACCCGCCGTAGACCGCGTCATAGCAACAAAGTACCAGTCGTGTCCTAGACAACAATCCCAGGCAAAAAGACTAATCCGGCCGCCGCTACAGCAGAGGGCTTTAGGCCGTTAGAATTCCCAGAATTAACGTTAAGAAATAAAGCGCCGGCTCAGGACCGCGCGCGTAATACAAGGTCCTCCAACGCATCCCACTGTACAAGAAGCCAGACGCTAATCTAATTAACGGCCTCGGCCCACTCCTGTCCAGTAACCTTAGTCTTAATAAAAAGGGCGATTAGGCGCTTAAGTAGTATAAGGCATTCGGTTTAGTTAACGGACTAAAAGGGCGAGGTAACAGCTGCTTGCGTAAGCTCTAGAGAATGTTTGTTCACAAATACGTAAAAGTTAACCTTCTTGTTGTAATAAGATGCCTTAGCGCCATAAGTGTAGTTAGGATAAATCTAGACCCTAGTACTACAGGCCGTTAGTAACTTGACGGTTAATGAATTTAAAACGGGTTCTAGGGTTAGGCTTACGACGTACTAGATATAGAAGCTAAGATAGCGGAAGTACGCTAGCGCTATCTTATGCATTTTAAGATAAACAGCGCAGTTCCACTATATCTTAAAGTGTTAGAAGCTCTAGTAATCGTCCGCGTCGGTCCAGATCTTATTCACCGTCTCAAGGGTAAGTGTCAGGCCGAGTTTATTGCAGCTTAATTAGGCTTAACCAGGGGACAGCGGCAGGGCAAAGGAGGATTCCTTAATCTATCTAAACCAGTAAGATATTCAACGTTGTTAATAAAGTGTTTCCTTAAAACACAAGACCACGTTAGCTCAGTCAATTAAAGGGAGGGTTTCTAGGGATCTAGAACTAACCTTCTCTAACCACAAAATAATTCCATTGCCTCTAGGCAGGTCTTCGATCCGTAACACAAGGTCATCTAGTACAGCCAGGAGCTCGGCATCACCGTCAAAGCTCACAGACTCAACAGCCTTCCCCATAGCCATAAGGACGGCCTGTTTCGAGGGACTAGACTGCCGCCAGCACTTTTTAGTGAGCGTCCCCAGGCCTAAGCCAAGCAAAAGATTACTTACATAGCTTGCCAGGGAGGACGAGGCAAGGTTGCTGACTTGAGAGGTAGGTGGCCGTTCGGCGAGGTTACTCTAGGTATAGGGTCGAGATCAGGATTAACATTAGACTAGGCATCAGAGTCAGGACTTCAGGTACTGGGTCGAAATCGCTTTGGGTCTCGACGAGTCACGTCGACTTCGTCGTGTCCGTCGCGAGAAGCCGCGTCGCAATTGTCCATCTCGATCGAAGATACAGTAGATAGCGGGAACTAGTCTTCTGAACAAGAGCTATCTACGGGGGAAGGCAGTTAGTACACTTACGTTTAGGTCGGCGTTCGTTTACGCTTGCGGGTGCGGTCGTTACAGCTTGTCACTACTGCTTCCTCTGGTGGTGTTACAGCAAGGAGCGAAACATCGTAAGGAGATAAATTAGCGATCTAGTTAATTATTACGTCTTTAGAAGTCATCAGGGCGAGGTTCAAGCGGGAAGGTAAAAGACACTGCCGGCTCGTCTTTAGGCGAGATTAATTAACGAGTGCATCGTGATTTATCAAAAATTAGTGCCGTACAACGACAGGCACATAAAGTTACGCTTAGACTGTTTTCTAGTTGGCCCGGCGATGCTGTATTGGATAGCATGGAAACACGCTTGTCTCGATAAAGAACCCCCAGTGGTACAGGAAGTTCTCGGCATTCGCACTCATATCTCCCACAAAGTCGGAAACCGTCGAGTCAGCTCCGTGCTCGTATGGCATGCCCGCGAATGCTGCTCTGTGAGTCTGCTGGTCACAAATCATGCTCGTCATCTCGTCCAGCATGACCATCGTGATCATGAAAATCATGGAGTAATCATAGAACCAATCCTTGCGGCCCCGTTGTTAGAGAACCTCGAGGCCCAGTGTCACCTGCTCGCAAAGAGGCCTGACGAAACGTGAAAAGATGATTGCACGCGACTGTGCGGCTATTATCCGAGGCATCGGCACGCGCTTGTCAAGGAGATGTCCCCCGTTGTGAACCCGAGATGCCTCTGGAAACCGTTCTTAGTCTTGGGGCTGCTTACAAATGCAAGGCGCTCTTGCGCAATGGCCCGAGCATTTTATGACGCGTTAGCCAAGGAACATAGCCGCTTATCTCGAGCGAACTTCGACTCACGGAGGGCAAATCGTAGTTTGAGAAGGTAATTGATAAGCTTTCTGCGAGGGTCATCCTCGTTCAAGCTTGCATAGTGGTAGGGCATTCTAAAGTAGATGCTCTTCATGAGCAGCTCGTCTTCCATGAGTTGGAAAGGGCCCAGTCCACTGGGCCGTTTGGTCGTAGCACGGCCCCACCATGAAAACGGCCCAGGCGCCGCCGCTGCCCTCACCCCTCAAGTTTGGGCTCTTCTAGCTGGTCTTGGGACTTTTTGGAGAGTCGACGCTATGAGGCGGTGTCCGAAACTGACTAGAACGGGGGGGGGGGTTGATGGCAGCCACCATGTCTCTTTGCTTTGTGACGCGGAATGACGAGAAAGCGCCTGTAGCGGGGTCAGGAAGAGCAACAACGGTCACCGGGACGAGACACATGCACGAAAGGGATTGATGCCAGTTGGCGTTTTTACCGTCATCGCACAGATCGTGAGCCAGCGTATTGAAGCGCGCCCCGGGGGAAGAGTGGTTCGATCTGATATGCTTGACAAACGTACCTGCCTACATTGTCTACCTCTTGTTATCTTACTTGAGCAAGGTAGGAGACGCCTTCCCTTGTGGTACGGAACAGGCCTTCCTTGGAGTACCTGCACCGAGCGGGGCGCCACCATATGAGGAAGCAACCACCTGTGGCTGCTTTCTGCTCCAAAAGTTTCACTTTTCCCACTTTAGCCACTCCTTCGCATCGCGTACGCGCCACATCTCACACTCCTCTGATTCGTTCGTTGTCTTACTATAACGGCTCTGCGCAGCACGGGATCGATCGACTCTTGCCGAGGCACCTCACTTCTCGACCAACATCCCATCTTCAACAAGCACACGCTACCTATCACCTACACACCGCGTCTTCCCAACCACCCCCCAAAATGAAAAAACGGCGCAGCAAAGTTCTCAGAATGAGCAAGAATACACCTAAGCCAGCCATGTCGGTCGCCGCCAATGGCAACTCGGAGGATGAGATGGTCTAGCAGGCCAATGATCCCAATGACCAGCGTGATGCTGACAACCGGTCCACCACCATATCAACAGACACTCCGAACATGTCGCCGCTGGTCCCAAAGACGCCGCCCAACGTCAGTTCCAAGTGCACCGAGCCTTCCACCACATCCACCCACACCCTCGCCTTGGAGTCTCCCGACATGCTCTGCTGGCCAGATGATCTCAGTCTCGTTCAGTGGTCCGACGTGGACGAACATAGTGACGAGAACGTCTGCCATATCATGGATCCGACTCACCATGACGAGATGCTAACTACTCTAGAGGATCCAGACAAGTCGAGACTCCTCCAAACCACAGCGGCAGGCGTTATCGAGCCGAAGAAGCGACAAGACCTCTTAGCAGGATGCGAGACGCTGCTTCGGGTAGCCGCCGGCTTGGACGTGACATCAGGTTACTCGCTCGAGTTGGATCGCAACCTCGTCAGGGTCATTCAGGCCGCCCAATAGGCTATTGAAGCGAACGAGTCGATAGAAGAGGATTGTCACGAACAGTAACAACTAGACATTCGGCAAGAACACTAGAGTCTGTCGCCCGGCATTTCGAGTCATCAACCTGGACAGATGGTCGCCTACAGCAAGGCTGCTGGGCTTGATGCTAAGCAAAAACCAAGGCGGATTGGAAAGTGCGCGAGTCGAAGTCAAGAATGGGCGTTGGGGCCGGGCTTCTACCGATGGTTGCTCTGTCAGTTGTGCATGGAAAGTACAGACATGCGTTGAAGGACAAGTATGTGGTGAAGGATCGCTTTATTTTTGAGGACATGCCAAACAAGCCCGTAGAGTGTCGGTGTTATGATCTGTAGAAATAGGCCGAAGCTGCAGGACGCGGTTAAAAGGCCAGACGTTGAATTCAGCATATTTCAGTTGCCGTCAAGCTTGTTGATGATCTGTGCCAGGCCGAATTCCTCATGGGTGACGTGGATAATTGATGAATCCAGCCTCGAGTCTGGGCGCCCGTCTCAGAGGGAACTCCTCAGGCTTTCGACTTCTCCGACGTCTCCACCATCCCATTTTAGCACTATGCTTCCTCGAGACTGTATATCCCGACTTTGGCTCCTCCCGCCGAGGGTGTTTAAACAGCCGCAGCAGTGCCACCTTCTCCGCGTCCCAGGTTGGGGGCGCAATCTGTGATGCCAGTATAGCACAGCAGATGGACACCCTGCCACCGTTTGGGCCCGCCTCCCTTACCATTGACAGGGTCGCCGCCGCCACCAAAGGTAAGTCTACCTGTTTGTTTACATTTGCCTCTCATTTTTCTCCTTTGCAATTAAACAACATGATGGAATACAGCCTTTTCGCCGTTCCAGTAAATTTTTGTCGTCGAAGGGATGGCAGATGCCAAGATGCCTGCTGAAGTGCCCTGCAACCCCAGTTCCTCCTCTACTCCCCATCATCATCATAATGGCCGATGACGACGACATCTTCAAGGCCGGGCCCGCCGTCATCATGGTCTCCATATTCCTTGCGCTTCTGGTCAGAATCAAGATAGAGAGCTTGAGAGTGCCCTTCCAAGCATAACGATAGCCGAGTCGGCTGACTTTCAGCCAAACGAAGCCGTCAGAAACTTGTCAGAGAACGTGTCAGAGAGCACATACTATGTCCGTGTGGCGTTGAGACAAGAATGGGCGGAGTGGCTTGTTATCGCGACAGACTTCATTTCGATCTATTCGCGACAAGACACTTTGGCCGGGATTTGGAGTTTAACGATCTTTTACGCAACAATTTAGTCGGTCAAGAATTAACAAAGACGGATCGGGGGATTCAGGCCTTTGCAAACTGTGCCTGTCGACGTGGCCATGTGAGCGGCCTACCTATGGAGCGGAAGTGTCCGTCATCCTCTCGAGATTTCAGCATCTGCATGGAATCACACTCCTGACGACCAGCACTACCAGCAGTCGGGCCTTGCCACTCGCAAAGTCTCAAACCTTGACCTGGCTGATGACAAGGTCACAAGGCTGCCCCGTGTCCGATGCTCCGGTTCTCCGTCTGTTCCCCAATTGCTGGCGCCGCTGCTCAGGTGGACGTACTCACACCCAAGGATGGCGATGGTCTGACTGTCAACGCCGCGTTTGATCATAAGTCTGTCCCATACCCCGACAACCACCTCAAATCGTGTGTCACCGTGACCGGGCCCGCTACCTCTACAATCATGTTCTTACCATGCGGTGTTCTTTCAATAAGCTCTGCATGGTCGACCACGTTATCAAACTCGGCCGTAGGCTCCTCCAGCGCTCTGTCCCGCACCTGCTCTAAGATCAAAGACAACTTCCATGTGGTGTGTCCTGCAGCAAGAGGACCATGTAACGCTGCCACGGCAATTATTCAAGTATGTATTGAACAGAAGGAGGAAACAGTGACGATATTAGATAGATCGCTGTCATCTATTCCAACAAATGGATACCGCAATGCAATTAGAGTCTGAGTTTCTGACTGACTGACTTTGCCGCTGTGGCGTTTATCTGGACGCTGCCATCTTTCTATACGGTATATCTTAGGCATCCGAGCCCTTGAACCCGGTGAGCCAAGCGAGGTTGGACGGTGGATGTGTTTTCCTTATCTGAAGCAAGTGTCTTGCTATGTGGTATTGGCACCAGAGGGTCTCTAAGTCAGGGACCTAAGCTACCTGTCGACGCTGCATTTTAACCCCTGTTCATGTGCCCGCGGCGGTTCTGGAAAGGCAGTATCAAGAGACGCAGCAGCTCGTTCCGCCAAGTACGTAGGCTTCAAGATGTCAAGTGTTGTGGACGATGGCGGATGAAGAGAGCCGACCATGGCACCAGGCTTCTGTAGCCACCACCAGTATGCCACCGGATGGCCGAGGCCTCCCCGTGCAGCAGAGGTATCAGACCGGCATCCACCACTTCTCCCCACGATTTAGAGCAAAGCTTCTTTCGGCCGCCTACGGTAACGGCGGTTGCGATACCGAACGCAGTTCCGCGGCTGAGTGCTTTCCGCCTCAGACTCTTGCGACCCTCCCGGGGGCTCTTCCAAGTCGGTGCCAAGCACCCCGACACGAGTTTCCGAGAGAGAGGAAGCAACAAGAGCAGACAGTCGTCGATGTCACGAGACCAATTCTTGGATCCGGATAGGTCTCGTCCGGCCGCGCCGGCACTAACAGCTGCAGCTACACCCGCAGCGACACGCGACGCCGCCAAGTCCAGATCGATTAAAACGCCAAGAGAATCACTGCAGAGTGTAAGACGACCTTTTACTGTGCCGTCGACCTCGGCCAAAGACACGATCTGTGACAAGGCATCTCCAGTCCCGTGTTGGTTGTTGCCATTGGTCCGTTTGCCATCGTTAGCGTCCGTTTGGGATGGCACGCTCTCGAGACGGAGGGCTCACATCACTAGCTCCAGGAACGAGCGGATAGTGGAGAGATTGCCCAAACGTTGCGCGCTATAATGGATCTCAAAGGCTGCTTATCTGATGGGCTCCGCGCCGCAGGTTTATTTCATGGTCGTCAGTTCCGTGACGACTGTGATGTCCTCAGACAGATGGGAAGTGGGGAGGAGGAGAAGTGACGTCTCTCCAAGCCGCGGTAGCCTGGGTTGTCGCGCCGGGCCACGAGAAGATGAGATTCCATGCAGGGGATGCAAGGATTGGTGTGATGGCCGTCTTGGCGACGTTGAGCACGGAGAGAGGGACGGAGCTGACGACAACGAAGAGGAGCAGGAATAGCAGCAGGGCGAGTGCGAAGCCGGGTGAGAAGGGGATTCTCGTCAGCGTTCGGAAGACGAGCATGACGATGTCAACGATAAGCGAGGAAGTAACGCCGGGAAGGCGTGCCAAAGAGCTCTTTAGTGCGGAGTGTTACAGCAGTATCATCATCATAGTCATCGTCAGATTTTAAAGACATTGCTCGTGCTTACAGTATTCGTTATGCAGAGGTTGTTTAAACTGCTGGTTGTCGTCGACCCCGTCGTTGGACTTAGGGGGCCCGAATCCGGCGGGAGAGTCTTCTTGCGTTTCGCCGGCAGCACGAGAAACTTCTCTTTCAGATGGCTGGCTCTTGATTTCCCTCTTTTTGTTTTAGGCTCGGTCTCTTAAGGCAGTCAGATTAAACTGCTTGCTTAGGCGGTTATCATGGATTTACTCTCATCTGAATCTTTCTGGCCGGGGACTCAACGCATTTAAAGCCCGGTAACTCGAGAAACGATCGCTCCATTTCGACGGTTCGAGAGTCATTGGTCTGTCCGAAGTGATAAGGTGGTAGGATAGTGTGGTTGTCTTCCTGCTTAGGTGAAAATTCTGCTGCTCAGAGTTTGACACTGATATGACATACGAACAGGAAGCCTGGCGGTCTGATAGGACAAATATGGCAGGGGATTCATACTGTTGCGCTTATTCGAAATAGGAATCCCTTGCTTCTTCTCTATCCTAGATACAAAGACGGGGCCATTTTGGGCTCTTTGCCGCCTACACTCGTAGTCCAAGGCGAACAAGAGGGACCAGAGGACGAGACGTCGGCAGAACCACCGACACAAATGTCAAGAACATGTCAACACGGCTTTCCATTACTCTAATCATTTCGGGCCATGATTTAACTAAGCCGAGAATTCGTAGAGCGCAAGGGATACATATATTAGAAACATGTGAGTATATCGACAACCAAAAGACTTTTTGTCGCTCCCGATAGCAATTCAAGGTCGGCATGGAAAGCAGCACACTCACCCGCATCACCAGCAATAGACGGAAAGAGCAAACCAGAAAGCAACCACTACTTTGCCATACCACTGATACATCATGATGCTTGTGCCTCGGCTGCCCAGTCACTGGCGTTTGTTCGCTGTGCAAACGGTCGGTTTGCTCCTAAGCAATTTCCCTCTGGCACCGATTCGTGGTTCCTGGACCGCGGGAAACCATCCCCCTCCCAACAGCCATGCCCGGCCCTCCTGGTAAGTTGGCCGTACCCATAGGAATCATCTGTCACGCGACGTGGGGACTGAAAACGTATCCGTTAAGACGAGACAGGGGCATGTTGTACTGGCCTACGTTGTCTAAGGCCCTAAGTCTCGACCTATCCCTCCCCCCTTCTTACCATCACTCAAAGGGCCGAAACGCGCGCGAGACCATTTATGCAGACAGGAAGGCCGCCATGATGACATGGACTGCGTCGTTTGCGTCACGGTCATCGTGGGCGATGGACGAACGGGGCGGGCTTTACATTCACGGCCAGGACGGCGCCGACACGGACGGCAGCGAATGAGGGGGCATATTGACCGAGATCGCAAACACGCTGCTCGATGACGCGGTGAGGGCCTTTTATCTCAACAAAATCCTCGCTTTCGGCGACTAAAACAGTCGCAGCGCCACGGTAACCGGCCCGGGGGTGAAGGGAACAGAGTCGAGGCAAGTCGTGATGAAGAGGCCCGAGCTCCTCTATTGCGAGGGGGCACCAATGGCACATGTAGACGGATGGCCTATGTGGACTGTCTGGAGAGGGAGAAGGATCTGACCGCTCCTTGTGGAGTTGACGTTTTAAGGCTGTCTTGCGCTGCCATTTCAGCAATATCAATGTGATCTTTGTAGTAGACGCCGAGAAGGCTTGACAACGAACACGCACTTCCCACAATGCAGAGCATTTTGAGATGGTCAAAAGCGACGAAATCAACCCCAGACCAAGCCTTATGTCGGATACAAAGGCCTCGTCATCGCGATCCATCGCGGCAGCACCGTCCAAGACGCAGACGAGGTCTTTCGGGCCGAAAACGGTCAACGGCACCCCCCCGAGTGAGTCGACAGCCCCAAGACCACTTCCAACATGCGGAAGCCATGATCAACTGACATGTCTCTTTTCGAATAAGCAGAATGGTCGACATTGTGGCAACACAAGCCGACAGCAATCGAGGCCTACGAGCCCGACGAGTTCTTCGCTTCCTCGCGGAGAAAGGCGACGAGGAGCCGGCGCGGTCCATCCGCGACAGAGCCCGAGACCTCGGCACCCATGGCGTTATTCTCCAGAGACTCGCCAAGGACGGCCTCCCAGCCGCCGAGGAGGAGAAGTAGCCCGGGAGCCGTAACAACAACAACGGCCATTACTCCAAGAAGCTTGTCAACAGGGATTTGAAGCAATGGATCGGTGAGGTTGCCGAAGAAGCAGAGGAAGGAGGTGACGCACCACAAGGGAGGTCTTGGACGACAGGATTCTAAACGAGGTGGACGAAACAACCCTCAGGGATATGGAACACAACATGGAAGAGAAGACGGACATGGAAGAGCAGTTGGGCAAAGAGACGGGCATGGGCAAGACGCCAATCAACATGATGTGCGACAGGTTGAACATGATAAGGCTCAGAAAGATGGACGAGGACTTGAACGACGAGATCTGTCTTTTTCTCCCTCAGCGAATCCCCTATGTTGGAGTCGGAGTCTTGGTGTTCGCCCTAGTCGTCTTTGAAGGATATGCTGTCTTGTTGGCCACCTTGACTGTACCTCCGTCGTGTTACAGGTACTCGTCAGGGTCGTCGCCGCTGCCAAGGGCACAGAGTAAGAAGGGGATAGTTTTACCTGGTGATCTGTGGCGGGAGGCTTTGTCACACAGGTATGTGTGTGGAGATTGAAATGATGGCGGTTTGGCTTGGGAACAGCATGACCGTCTGACGATAAACCTGAGCTTGTTTCGTATCTGGCGACTTCTTGCCTTTGAATTGTTGCTCTTACTACGGGATTTTCAATCCTTCCTCCGAATTTCCCGTGTGTCACTGCTTCATCGATGAACTCGTCTTTGACTTGTTCGACATCGGAGCCGACTGTTAGATCTTGATCAGTTGTGACGACTTGAGATAGCTCAATGATATGACTCGGGATGATGAGCCCCAGGTTTCAAGTTCATGGAAACATAGCTTCGCAGTAGGCGCCTGAAATTGCGTTGCAAGTCACTGTCTAAAGCAGACTGATCGCACAGGGCTGCCGCCTGCTAACCGAAAATGCAAACAAGCCCATCTAGTGCTTCTTGTAAGCCCATCAACCAGTCATAACCACCCGGTCCCAGCTGATAAGCAACATCCCAGATGCCCATATGCTCCTCAATAGTCCAATCCAACTAGTGTGTGTGTTTATCGCCTTCAGAAAACGTCGCCTGATGATGCCCAGCCCTTCGACAGCGAGAAGATGATGAAGATGATGAAAGCAGCCGCGAGAGCAAGAATAACACGGTTCCCGGGAGCTCCCTCGCTTGGCGCGGCCGTAGCTTGCGGTGTTGCGTACGCGGGGGCGGGGGGCCATTGGTCTCCGTTCTGCAGAGCCTTTTCTCGGGCATTGTTGTAGCCCTGGCAGGTACAAAAGTCAGCGGCCGTGAGATGTTTCTGGCAGGGGGGAACGCAGCAGCGACAGGGTCTTACCTTCCGGCAGACAAGCAGATCGTGCGCAAGGTATGACGCGGTAAGATCGTTATAGCCGTAGAATTTGAAGACGTCCTTGACATGGTCATGGGACAGGTCCTCATGGTGGAGCTCGAAGCCGGTCCAGGCCAACTGGAAGTTGCTCGGAAGGCAAAGGTCGCGGCGTTGGATAAGCTGTGCCACCTAGGCACGCACCGTAGCTGCGCCAGCTTCCTTGGCTGGAAATCGATCCATGAGGTCCGTCAGAATGGTGTCGGGCGTGGGAGGAGCCTGAGCAGCGGGGGGAGCTGGAGTTGCTGCAGGACTGCATGATTGTTTTCCTGCGGAGGCATATCGTCGCTTGGTTGTATGGTGTATGTTCCCAGTGTTGTGGATTGCGGGTCGGAGCGTAGGGTATGTGAGGAAGAAGATTATTAGTAAATCAATCCGATGCAGAAGACGGCAAACAATCTGAGAGTCCGTCACAGTCACAGTCACAGTCACGTGCTGGGTGAAGGCACTTCCAATCACCTACACGCACTTTCCACCTCACCTGCAGTGCGTACATGACGGGACGCGCCTGCCTTTCCTGCCACCTGACTTTTCATTGTCTGCACTGTAATTATTATTTGTGCATCATTCTTTCACACCTGATGTCTTATTGTCTGACCACCCACCACGGCCAAGGTATCTTGTAAACGCCATGCTTTCACATTCAACATGCACCTCATGCTCCTAGCTCCAGGCTGCAATACAGCAAACCGGCCTCGGCCTTACTGGTAGCTATAAAGTAGTAGTAAATCGTTAGGGTGCCGTTATACCCAGCTATCTACGTACTAAATAGTTAGTTTAGGTGTTAGAAGGGGTAGTAATAATGTAAGCTATTTTGTATCCTCTGTAAGAAAACGTAGCGTAAAAGGCGGTAGCTAAGTAATCACCTTACTACCTAGGTTAAAAATGTTATAAAGTAAAGTTTAACTAATAGGTATATAGCTTTTTATAATAATAGGCTTAACGTCTATATTATCTAACCTAAAAAGCTTTTTTTTATAATTGTTAATTAATTTAAGGGTTATTTTAAGATTATTATAATAGTTATAATAATACTAAGAATAAGATTCTTTATAAAAGGTTTTATCTTATCTAGTTATATCTTTATATCTAATAACTATATAAGTCTGCTATATCTATATCTAATTAAGTAAATAAGGAGTTTTAAAACCGTATATAGCTTGCCTATAGATATATATATACCCTATAATAACTAGACAATTAAGGAAGTCTAGAAAAATCTAACTAGGAATCTAGTTAACCCTAGGTTCTAGTTCTAAATCTAGTTAACCGTAGATTCTAGAAAACTAACTCCTAGATTCCTAATAAGCTATCCTTATAAGAAAATATCCTTACTACTAAAGTATTAGGAAAAGATATAAACTAGAGATATTCCCACCTTTTAGAAAGATATAGGGTAAAGAATAATCTTACTAAACAAACAACAGACCTGCTTTATCTTTCTACCTTTTACTTTTACTAAAGTCTCTTTAGTTCCCTATAACTATCTAAGAATTTCACCTATAAATTCTGAATATGTTAATTAATATTTATAATAATTAGTTATAGTTATAGTAGTTAGGTAAAGAGTAAAGATTTTTTAGATAGTAAGGTAAAAAACAAGTAGTATTGTAGTAGCTAGTAAAGTAAGAAAAGAGCTAGCTATAATAGAAAATTTCTATAAGTTTTTAAAAGTACTAACCCGTATTTTTAAGCCTATAGCCTACTAAAAAGATAAGATAAGTACTTCTAGCTAAAAGCTACTTTAGTATTATAGATTATAACAGGCCTATAACTAAGTTTTAGTGTCTAAGGAGATAAGACCCTAGTGCTATTCTTTAGTATTAACCTTAGCTACCTGTTAATAGCAAACACTACTGTTAGATATTTAACCGTAAGAAGTAAGCGCTAGTAAGCGCTTACCTGGTAAGCGTCTAGTACTTGCCTTATTAGTGCTTACCTTACTGTCACGTGACCTGCTTATAGTTGTTCCTGTTCTGACCCTTGTCCGTAAGCGCCGTAATTATACGTACATGAGCTTAATTATCCCCCTGGTTCCCCGGCAGGTTTGTTCCAGGTGGTCATATTAACTAACGCTTTCCTGGGTCGTAACAGGGGTATAGGGCACAGGTAGCCCCTGTCATTCATACGCAAGCTTCCACAGCTACAGACTACTAATCAATAGTAATTACTAGTGAAGTCAGCTATAGAGGTATATTCACGCAATTTCGTAGCAATGCTAAGGGATAAGACTTAGAGGAATGTTCTGTTTAGTAGTAGGTTATAGAGTTCTCGGCTTGTATGTCAAGCTCATCTTATCTAAATTCTTAACATCTCCCTTTTGTGTTACGACCTAAGAACGGTTGGTGACTAGCGCAGCCTAAAGCATCCCTGTTACGACCCAAGGACGGTTGGTGACTAGCGCAGCCTGAAGCACCCCTTGTGAGACCAACCAACGGGAAATGGTCACCTACGTATGCAGGACTGCGGCACGAACCGGACTCGGAACGGAAGAACTAAGGAAGGTCACGTGATGGATCAGTAAGGATCAGTGGTGATCCAACATGATCCCTCAGCGAGGATCAGTGACCCACTCAACTGATCCAACACCAAGGATCAGCAACCACGGGTAATGATCCAAGGAAGGCAAGAGAGTATAATACTCGACGCAGGAAACAGACTAGATACCTTCCATAGCTCTTCAGCAATTAACTTCGTGATTCACTCTACCATAAGTGACTCTTAGATTATCCTTCTGTTGTGAAGCTATACGAGCTCCCTACGCCTACTGAGTATACGACTGATTACCGTGTGCCTAACAGACCAGCAAGATTACTAACAAGCCAACAAGACCTAGTTACTGTTATTTGAGTATCGACCTTAGCTGTCTATTAGCAGACACCACTACTGTCGGATATCTGACCGTAACACTTTGATTGCTCCTGTTTAGTAAGTTGACCTTGATACTTACTTAACAGTATAAAAACCTAGTAACATGTCGACTAACAACACTGCTGTAACTCCGCGACCCCCGGCCGCACCCGCTACCCTGGTGCCCAGGGCCGCCGCAACGGCACTACCGCCGAACAACCAGCAGCTGTACGAGATGTTAGCTTAGCTAAGAGCCGAGAACGAATAACTCTCCGCTTAAATCTTAGCTCTACGATCGGTTTAGGCCCCACGAGCTAAGTACCCTGACCCAGATCCGTTCGATGGAACGCCAGGAACTCTTTAAGGATACCTTACTAGGACCAGAGTATATCTCAGGTTCTATAGTAGCTCTTTTACTGTGGAAGCTAATAAAGTTTATTATGCGGCCTTATTCCTAAAGAAAGACGCCTTAGTATAGTTTAAACCCACTATGTGAGACCACCTAGAAAACAGCGTGGATAGCTAAGATAACGAGACTAAGAAAATCTTCGGAAACTTCGACCACTTTAAGAAGCGTCTTAAGGAAACTTTTAGAGACACAGACAAAGAACGAGTAGCCGAACGAAAGCTTATAACACTGACCTAGAAGGGATCAGCCAGTAAGTACGTAACTAAGTTCTGATAAATCACGTCTAAACTAGACTGGGGTAAGGAAGCCCTTATAGCTAAATTCTACTAAGGACTTAAGGACGAAGTAAAGGACGAGCTGTCTAGGGACGACCGACCCGACGAACTCTATAAATACGTCGAGAAGGCTGTTAAGATCGACAACCGACTGTACGAACGACGCCTCGAACGGAAAGGGTAACCTAGCCGGACCAGCTACGCCAAACCTAATATCAGCAGGAAGTACGTACCATAAGGACCTAAGTCCATACAGCCTAGTAACCACTAGAAAAACAACTAAAGTACTGCCTATAGACACTATAGCGGACTAATAG
>LFIW01000678.1:0-32851 GCA_001625285.1 Colletotrichum incanum
CCCCCAAATCAAAGATCAAATGGGCTCTGTTCCTACCGAGATGGGCGGCAGACTGGCTGGCAAGAACGCCGTTGTCACCGGCGCTGCTGGGTAAGCAATATTGTCTCCCCTCGCAGTCACCGAACTGCCTTATCTCGACGCCGCGTTGGGATGCGCCCCCAGTGGCTGGGCGCTCACCGCAAGACGACTCACAGGATGCGATAAGCTGACTTGCGACTCACTCTCACAGCGGCATTGGTTTGGAGACGAGCATCCTCTTCGCCAAGGAGGGTGCCAGCGTTGTCATGGCCGACATCTCTGGCCCCGCGCTCGAGAAGGCCAAGGCCAAGGTGCTCTCGCTCATTCCGTCGGCGAAGGTCGAGACCAAGGTACGTCTGCACTACGAATGAGATGCATTGGAAGATTCCATTCCCGCCCCTCCGAGATTGCACCGCATCAACCACCGACACTCATGCACACACTGCACGCGCTGCACGTTGCACTTTCAAAAATGCACAATTACCCCGCCATGCCCCGCCATGATCCATCATTTCGCGCCCTTGCCACACGAGATACCACACGATGCTTGGAATCCAATGTTCCTTGGGCTAACAGCATTGCCCCCTTACAATAGATCACCGATGTTTCCAAGGAGGACCAGATTAAAGCCCTTGTCGATTCGGTCGACGCCTGGGGCGGACTTGACGTCATGTTCAACAACGCTGGAATCATGCACGCCCGCGACGACGATGCTGTCAACACCCCCGAAGAGATTTGGGATCTGACCCAAAACATTAACGTCAAGGGTGTCTGGTTCGGCAGCAAGCACGCCGTTCTTGCCCTGCGCCGCAACAACAAGAAGAAGGGTTCCATCATCAACACGGCTTCCGTGGTCGCTCTCGTCGGTGCTGCTACCCCTCAGCTTGCCTACACGGCTTCCAAGGGCGCTGTTCTCGCCCTCACCCGTGAGCTCGCAATGGTTCACGCTCGCGAGGGATACCGCTTTAACTCTCTCTGTCCCGCGCCCCTCAACACCCCGTTGTTGCAGGACTGGCTTGGTGATGACGTGCCCAAGCGCATGCGCCGCGAGATTCATTTCCCTACCGGTCGCTTCGGCGAAGCCATTGAGCAGGCCCAGGCCGTCCTCTTCCTGGCGAGCGACGAGTCAAGCTTCGTCAACGGCCACGACATGGTCGTCGATGGCGGCATGACCAAGGCCTACGTTACTCCCGAGGGTCCCGCAACGCCCGCGCCCATCAACAACGCCAGCCGCACCAGCCTTGAGTAAGAGTGCAACGTGACTTGTTTGGGGTATTTTTTCGAAATGATAAGGAATTGGGTTGGAGTTTATGGCGCTGGGCAAGAGACTGGGGCTCGCTTGATGGTCATGATGATGATAGTGTGAATAGACAAGTTTATTCCAATGATGTTTGTTCATTTGACTGAATGGACACGCCGTATTTTTGGGGTTTTCCAAGCATCACGGTAACGTATTTTAGGGTTCAAGAGTCCTCAACCTTTGTAAACGAAAATCGGAAAATATTCCCAAACAAAACCTGCAACGCCGCCCAATGTACTGTCAACACCACTTCAATGGAACTGGCTCTCAGTGTTTCCCTCACCCATGCTTTTGCTGCTGGAGCTTCCGCTTTGGATCGCTCCCAATATGCCGTCGATGTAACTTGCCCCACTCCATTTCTGGTGCGTCAAGACATCGCAGCCGCCCTCCTTCTCGCGTCTCTGCACAATGTTGACGTATGCCAACATACCGTCCTTCTTGAAATCCTTCGCGAGCTCGTTTGTGATGGTCGCGTTCGAGTGCAGACCGGCTAGGGAAATAAGCTGCAGCACGAAGCCCTCCTTGGCAATGTCCCAGATGAAGCTCTTGAGCGTCTCGTCGGTGAAACCGTGTGCCATCCAGTTGAAAGAGGGGCTGAGGTTGTAGACAAGGCCCTTGCCTGGATACACCTCACGCACAGATCTGGCGAGCTTCGATGCGACCTCCACGTTAGGATCGCCCGTCTCCACCCACAGGAGGTCCGCGTACGGACCAAAGGCAATGGCGCGCTTCGTTGCCGCGTCCATGCCGGCGCGGTAATGGTAGAAACCTTCGCGTGTGCGGGGGACGTCCCACGAAAAATAGACTGGGGTCGTGGTGTGCTTGTTGGCGAGCTTGCGGCGCTGGGAGATGCCGAGGTCGCGGTTCGAGTGCACAGCCTCGAGATACGCATCGATCTTGTCCTGGGAGACGCCCTCCTTCTGCATGTGTGAGACGGCGGCTTCGTCGAAAGTGACTAGTTTCGTGTTCCTGACCCAGTTCGCCTCAAAAGCATCGATCTCGGCACCCGCAGCGCCCTTGGCCTCCATGGCCTGGATGGTCTCGGCAAGGGGCTCGAAGCTCGGGTCCGCTACGCCGAGGATGAACTCGTGGTCTCGCACGTCGATGGCGCTGCTGATGAGCTTGCCGCTCTCCGAGTCGGTGCGGGCAATGACGAGGTTCTCGCAGCCCATGACATCCCACTGGAAGCGGGCGGCGTTCAGGCGATTGATGTGTTCCCCGATGGGCACCAGAACCTTGCCGGCCAAATGCCCGCATTTCTTACCGCCGTGAAGCTGATCCTCAAAGTGCACCGCCGCTGCACCGTTCTCGGCGAAGAGCTTGGCAAGCTTGAGGACGGCGGAGAGGCCGCCATGTCCCGTGTCACCGTCGGCGATGATGGGCCGCAGGTAGTCGACGTATGGAGTCTTTGCCCGTTCCTCGGGTTTCAGCTTCCGGCGGGCGTTCCACTGTTTCCGGTCGTGCATTGATTGCGCCTTCGCGAGGCGTTGGACCTGGTTTGGCACGGTGTTGTAGGGGTAATCGCCGAAGTCGGGGGACACCTCGTTGGTGGAGGTAAGGAGGGAGGAGCACGCCCAGCCCGAGATGTAGAGGACCTCTTGATGAGGTGCTTGTTGCGTCATTTGAACGGGGTCAATGGCGCCCACTGCCAGGAAAGGTCGGTTAGCACATGATATGCCGACGGCGACGAGAGCTGAGGTGGATTGTTCGTACTTGTGTGGATGGGCTTCCCCTCGGCCCCCCGCTCCTTCACGAGGTTGAAGAGCTTTCGTGCCATGACGGAGCTGGGGTACGACTGGTGTTGCGAGCCGCGCTTCGACACGACATCGGCGGCGCTGTAGGGTCGCTTGATGCCCTGGTATCTGGGTGACTGCCACCATGCCTCGACCTCCTTGATCTGGGCTTCGTAAAGCTCGTCCTCGGCAACGCCAGCCTTTTTGGACTCGGGCAGTAGTTGGAATGCATCGCTAGGCGGGGAACCGGAAGAAAATGGATTTGCAGGGGCCTGAGCCATTCTGGGTGTTGTCGAGACGCAGCGCGCAGCGACGGCTGGGGGTGATGTCGGTCTGGGAAGAGAGACCCTTCGGGAGACCGCGCGCGCGGCGGCTCTTCTAATCATCGTGGCCTCGTGGAAGTGTTGGCTTTCGACGTTATGGCAGAGAAGAGATTTAGTGGTAAGGATACGTTTCTGCCCTTTGGTCCTACCTAGAGTATAGGAATAAGAAAAAGGTTTGGATGACGGCGTTCCGGCTAAGAGAAGAGGTTAGCGTCGTATCGCCGAGTGGACATATGTGGAAGAGACAAATCCGAGAGACGGCGCTTCGGTACTCGGGGCAGGATCCTTACATAATGAAGGGATGCTGCCGCGATTCCTTGACTGGAAATAACGTGGATAATACGTCAACCAGCCAAATTGGCAGCCCGGCGAGTGTTAGCCGGACAGAAGCGACGATGAGCCTTGGTAAGCAGCGGCAACGATGGGTTGATGGAAGGCCGCACGTGCAACGCTATTGGACAATTGCCAGGACCGCTCGTCCGTCGCAGCTTCGGCTTGCCTCGGCCCATTTCTTTCCCCTCATTGCTCACAGTGTCGGCGACCAGGGTATGAGGCACCGGTATGGGGACGTCCAAAGGCACGGCCAGTCACGGCGCTCGGATAGTCGATACTGGAGCTCTGTCTGCTAAACCCGCACTGCCCGCGGTGGCCCGCTAAACGTGGAGGAGGAAGGTGGGAAAGCTGGGGTTCCCGTCCAGGCGCCCCCCGCCAAGACAGCTTGTCCAAGATGGTGCTCACCGTGCCGGTCTTGCCCGCCCGAAAGGGCTCCCGGCACAGGCGTTGACTTAGACCCCTCACAGCTGGAGGGAGAGAAAGTCGGTGCCGCTAATCCAGGCTTCCCCAACCTCGGGCTGAGGCAGGGTCTGTTTGTCTCGGCCTAGTGTAGGCATTAACCTTTCTTCCGTCTCCTCATCGTTTGTTCTTTCCCGTACCCTTCTCCCTCGACCGCAATACTCACTCCGTTGAACTTCCAGCGTACGGTCGGCACTTTTGGATACTTGTCGGCGACATCTCTGCGACCAAGCTGACATTGCTTGTCGGCGTCACCCCGTCATCCACCCGTCCTCGCCTCTAGCCAACCGCTGATTCCTCCCTTTGAGCTTTTTCGTCGACAATCATGGCTTTGAACATCACAAGAAGCACGCGTGCTTTGGGAGCTATGAGGGTACGTTGAAGCTCACAACAACCATTGCCTTTCCCAAGAAAATAAATAGACTAACTTGTGCTAGCCCTTGACAGCTCGCTGCGTCCTCAGTGCCCGCCAGTACTCTTCCTCTTCCGAGCCAGACCTCAAGACTACACTCAAGGGCGTCATTCCAGCCAAGCGGGAGCTCTTGAAGAAGGTCAAGGCCCACTCCTCCAAGGTTATCGGCGAAGTCAAGGTTGAGAATGCCCTTGGTGGCATGCGTGGCCTGAAAGCCATGGTCTGGGAGGGTTCAGTCTTGGATGCCAACGAGGGCATCCGCTTCCACGGCAAGACCATCAAGGACTGCCAAAAGGAGCTCCCCAAGGGCAAGACGGGCACAGAAATGTTGCCCGAAGCCATGTTTTGGCTTCTGCTCACAGGCCAAGTCCCTTCCACGAACCAGGTTCGCCAGTTCTCCCGTGAACTGGCCGAGCAAGCTCAGCTGCCCGATTTCGTCAACAAGTTGCTCGACAACTTCCCTAAGGACCTTCACCCAATGACCCAGTTTGCCATTGCCGTGTCTGCCTTGAACTACACCTCCAAGTTCGCCAAGGCTTACGAGCAAGGCCTCAACAAGGCCGACTACTGGGAGCCTACATTTGACGACTCCATTTCACTGTTGGCCAAGCTGCCCACCATCGCTGCCAAGATCTACCAGAACTCCTATCGCGGCGGTGGCGCTCTCCCGGCAGAAGTTGACCTCGAGCAGGATTGGTCTTATAACTTTGCTGCCATGCTTGGAAAGGGCGGCAAGGAAAACGAGAACTTTCAGGATCTTCTCAGACTCTACCTTGCTCTCCACGGCGACCACGAAGGAGGTAACGTTTCCGCCCACACCACACACTTGGTCGGAAGCGCCCTGAGCGACCCGTTCCTTAGCTACAGTGCCGGTCTTCAGGGCCTGGCAGGACCTCTCCACGGGTAGGTTGATACGCAGCGGTCCGCACGTTTCCACGCGCTGACAACACAACAGGCTTGCCGCCCAGGAGGTCCTTCGATGGATCATTCAGATGAAGGATAACATCCCCAAGTCCTACACTGATAAGGACGTGACAGACTACCTGTGGACGACGCTCAACTCGGGTAGAGTTGTGCCCGGGTACGGCCACGCCGTTCTCCGCAAGCCCGATCCCCGGTTCGAGGCCTTGATGGACTACGCCGCCGCACGCCCTGAGATTGCTCAGGACCCCGTCTTCCAACTTGTGCAGAAGAACAGCCGGATCGCTCCTGAGGTACTGAAGAAGCACGGCAAGACCAAGAACCCCTACCCCAACGTCGACTCCAGCTCTGGTGTTCTGTTCCATCACTACGGTTTCCACGAGACGCTGTACTACACCGCCACTTTCGGTGTCTCCCGTGGGCTGGGACCCCTGGCTCAGCTCATCTGGGACCGTGCCCTTGGCTTGCCCATTGAGCGACCCAAGAGCATCAATCTCGAAGGCCTCCTCAAGCAGGCCGAGAGTTCATGAAAGAGGATTTCAAAACAGTGTGAATGAAAAAGATGACAGTCTAGCAAAATGTGCCATGTCTGTTTTTAGATCTAGCCGGAGTTGACCATGAAATATAGGAATAAATGAAAGTTATAGCTATTTCAAAGAATTGCCTCGCAACACGTCACTGGATGGGACCCAGTGGCCAAAGTGCATCACACGAGTGTTGCAAGTTCTAGAGTGGTCCATAGCCAGAATGGTCGCGCGGTAATATCACACTCACGATGATATTCCGGATTTAGATGGCTAGACCTCGTTTTGGTCCTTTCAACTCGAAATCGCGTCGCATTCAATGTCACTCAACAAGCATTACTTCAGGAACTTGTTTAGGCTGAGAAAGCTTGATCACTTGACAACAAGCCATTAGAGCTCCTACCAGCCAATTTTAGCTTATGTCTTAATTTAAATCTAGTGGTTGCAAGCTCTATATATCTTCCCGTGGCTTTAGTTGCACCGCAATCCCATATTGAAGGCTGGGAAATCCATGCGTATCCTCTGATGCTGATACAGTAACCTTGCAGTAGCTCCATGTATCATCGTATGAACAAATATGGCTTACATACTAGTTGTACTTTGTCTTCACGATTTGTCAAACGAAACTATTACATGGCGCGTGTTCAGTCTTGAACATAACAGTGGGTCAGGAGAGTCAATTGAGTAGTAACACTACCTATGAGCTTTTTTCGGGCGTAAAGGTAACTCGTTCAAGCAGCAATAGTAGAGTCGAGGGTACCATAGAAGACCTTGTCAGAATTCCAGCAATGCCTTCTGGTGTTTGTTGTGTCTTTCCAAGCCTGGAAGACCAATGCAAAGTGCTGGCACAGCCCAATCGGAGAGAGATCCAAGGTTCGGTCCAGGCCGGATAATCAGGGTCCAGATCAAAAAGGTCAGCCCAGAAGCGTGTAGCAATAAGACAGGTTCCTGGAACCATGCACGACTTGCATACCCTGAAGTAATGACGACCCTTGGCTAAAGTCTCAGCGGATAGTCTACATATATTTATCCCATGAACCAAAGACCGAGTGATAGGTGTACAATGTGCAGAAATTAAACGATGTCACCTCGCTTCGCCTAGCATGCCTCGCTTCCTATTATTCCAGCTTATATTGGTGATTGGTGCTTCCGTCGCCTTTTTCAGCAGGCCATTTACAAAAACTATTATCCATGTCTGATGAGAATTACAGTGGGCTGGCTGAATCAGCTTTTCATTTATTGTCGTTGAGACTAGTAAATGTCATGCTGGTCTTTAGCATTTCTCCCATCAGCTACGAACCAGTAAACTTTTGACCAGGTACATATTTTTGAATCGGCAAGTCAGCTCGCGAATGTGATGTTCCACACCTCAATACGTTCCTGGTGTAGGCGGCAAACCGTTCAGCCAACACGCTTAAAATGTGGCTGCTATGATGTCAGGCTCCATGGCTCATCAAGCCCAGTCATACGGCTGGATAACAAGAAATTGACATTCAGAGAAAATAAAATATGGCATGCAAAAAGGGGATATTGCTAGTAGTCTGTTGCTAATGGAACGATAGTAGAGATAAGTTTGAGAGGATGAATGATCTTAGAACATTGTATGCTACAGTAGGTTCTGACCCCAAGGACTGACCACGTAATGCATGTTACCACAGCACTGTGAGCAGTTAAAATTGACCAGACAAGCCGAACCTGAACTTTATCCAAACGAAAGGCCCAACGGCAAGGGCTTATATCCGAGATAAGCTGACCACTTCAATCTGTTCCAAATTGTTTTAATATATTCCATCTCCTCTCACGAGGTCAAGTTGGGTTATGCACCTAGCATAGTCCAAGTGAGTCTCGGAATTAGTTGTACGGCAGATATTGGGACGGGAGAATAGTATGGGTCTGAACTGCCTTTGGCTTGGAATCTTACGAGGAAAGGCTGATTCGCCTTGCCGTTAGTATTCAACAAGAAATGCGACGTTGTAGTAGTCCATTAATGGCGCTGCCAATATTCCAGCGCATTGGAAATTGGAATATTGGAACAGCTGACATTATATTACTTGACCCGGACTCCTATGAACAAATATAAATACCAAACAAGATCGGCACTCAAACAAACAACAATCCTCCAACAGCACTCATATCACGATCGACTTTACCAACTAATCTTTGGAGCCTCCCTTCCAGTTCTTGAATATCAATTACATCGTAAGATGAAGAACTTCCTAGCTTTGATTCTCCCGGTTCTTGCCGTGGCGACCCCATTGGCCCCGTCTGGTATGGGTGACGCTCCCGACCCTAAGGAAATCCAGATTGTCAAGGCTAGCTTCTCTGGAAGTGGCTGCCCCCAGGGTTCCGTCTCTACCACCATCTCTCCTGACGGTACTGTTATCACTTTTGGCTTCGACAAGTTTCAAACCTATATTGGACCCGGCGTCCCTGTCTCAGAGAAGTCGAAGAATTGTGCGCTGCACCTGAGCCTGAAATACCCCGGCGGTTTCCAATTCGCGCTCGTGGAGAGCACGTACCATGGATATGCCCAGCTCGAAGAGGGCGTCACTGGAACATTTTACTCGACGTACTTCTTCTCTCAAGATGCTGGCGCCACCACCACGACCCAAACTTCCATCGACGGAGGCGGCATCTGGCTTGACGGGCAGGTCTACACCAAGCAGGACAAAATCCCCACGGCCGCGCTCATATATTCACCTTGCGGTGCCTCGGGAATTCTCAACGTCAACAATCGAATTGCTTTGACCTCGAAGAAGCCCCAAGCATCCGGCTCCATCACAGATGATGATGCCACTGTGGCCTTCACGCAACAGATCAACATCAAATGGTTGCCTTGCAAGAAATAGGCAAATCAAGGACACAACCATAGGTTCCCAGCGCAAAGTGCGGGTCTCTGAGGAGGGCTCTTGCAAGCCTATTCACTGATATTGAACCTACCATCACAACTGGCTCTGATCCAGAATTCGAAGGGCTGAGTGAGATGAAGTATTGTGAAGAAGTGGAATGCAAGATCATCCAAAGAGAGTCGGAGGCGTACTAGTGATGGATGAGTTACAGCACCGGCAAGCAACAAACAAGTCTCGACCATGGTTAGGTGCTGAAATGGTCCCCGGAACTTTTCTTTTATTCCCTTTTTCTGGATTGCTCTTAGCCATGCGCACTACAAGTCAATCAAGCCAATATCCAAAACCACAGTCACACGACCAGAAAACTATATTTGTGTTAGAACCCATTGGGTGCCAGGATCTTCACTGGAAACTCGGTGCCTAGCTTGCCCGAGTATCTTAATCCTTATTCACTGCGTGTATGATGCGACCAAGCGCCTACATTCAATGAGATAGCCAGACTAAACTCAGCATCTGTGGGTAATCGGTTATTCTGTAGGTCAGAGGAAGAGAATGGCAAGGCATGAATAAGTAGAAAGCAAGTTGTGAAGTACATGCAACGAGACTGAGCTTTGTGATTGCAAGTCTAGGGGACTTACGTTTCATTCAATTTACTTCTAACGTCCTGCTTGCTTCAAACCGGTAGACAGAGTCTGACCGATGACAGCCAATTACATGACTGGTATTAGATGAAGACAATGAAAACCCGGCCAGACTGACTGTTTGCAACCGAAACATTTGTAACGGAACTCCGTCATCAATTAGGCCATACATTTCTATACATGTTGTTCTTTTCAGTCCCCAAGAGCCGCTTGCGTGGTTGTCAGACCATGGGTATCATTAGCGACCGCTCTCACTTCCGTTGTCAGCATCGTTATACTTCCTCCGCCTGAAACTTTTGATCTCATCATCATCCACGGTAGTGAACTCTCGAAACAGCGCAATGTCCTCGAATCTCTCTGCTAAGTTCTCAACCCTCGCCGCGTCCGGGTCCGTCATCGCAAGATCGAGATCAACCATGAAAGTAGCCCGTACGTCTTCTTTTGCATGGCTCTTTTCTGCCTCCCTAATATGCTTCAGAAGATGTCGCGCCTCCTTGCCGGATATGTCCCCATCTCTTAAAGTCATTGTAAGCAGGCCCCGTGTGATGACTTCAGCGATCCGGTAAGACTTTCGAAGGCCTTCGTAGCCATAGATACATGCGAGAAAATAGAAGCGCCATTCGGGATCCTGAGTCTCGTGCAGAACCGCATTGGCCACGTAGATCAAAGCACTTTGCCACAAGAGAGTATATGCTGACGACTCGTAGTTGCAGCGATACCGGACAACAAGTTGTTTAAGTTGACTGACAGATGCGTTGAAAGCGGCATCGGGAGAGGCTCGGCGAGCAGAAAAGGTTTTGAGACGGCGACGCTCGTGTCTCGGGGAATGAATGAAGGGTCTGAAGATGTCGAGAATGGCGGCATGAAACCAAATGCTTGAATAAAAATCAGAAAGGTGGAACAAAATGGAGAGGAAAAGAGACGATGAATGGTCTTACTGCAATATAACCACATGATGGGGACAATCGTCCCTCAACATCTGGTCAGAAGGTAGACGTTCTATCCAAGCGAGAAGCTCGCGGTACTTGTACTCAGCAAAGTCAAGTGATACGTGGTCAGGGAGAGGGTTCTGCCGATTCTTGTAATATGCCAGGGTGACACCATGGATAATACTCCAGAACTTGCATAATGTTGGGAAGGTATAGCCCATGTAAGAAGGCACATCTTCTTCCGAAACATTAGAGCTGGAGTTTTCCGATTCCTTCCGAGTTGTTCTGTCCATCAGCTCTGTAGGCACTGGGTAGACGGGTGGATAGATGGGGTATTCGAGCCCTGGTTGTTGATAAAATAGAGTTGTAAGGCTGTATTCATCAGCAGAATGCCCGTGCCAGAATTTTCCTTCAAGAAGGGGGCTGTCCTTACACTCCCCAATTAAATATTCCCCAGGCGGTGTATGAGTTTGCTCGCTGTGTTTGTGGAGGTATGCCCTCTATTTCCTCCAGAGCCTGTGATGGCTCGACGCCGAACAGGAACATGCTTGTGCCCATTCGAAGGGCAGCAGCAAGGTATTTGAGAACGTAGTGGTCTTTGCCGTGGCCTAAATAAGCCAGACTCAACAGTTGGGCACTGGCGGCATTAAGTATGGTAGTATTATTCTTTTCAAGGAGCCAAAGTTTCTCTGCCTCTTTACAGAATGTTTCGGCATGATGGACTGCTTTTTCATCAATAGCAGTGTACATTTGCTATTGTTCGGTCACGGTTGTTAGTCATGTCTCTCTTGCGCGCTTAGAAGGGCTCGAACACTCTAAACTCACACAGCCCCAATACATCAGAGCATTTACGAGAAGCCGAGAACAGTATGTATGCCGTCGGCCCACAAGATCAGAAATGAAAAGATGTGGATCGAATACGCCTAACAACGGATGATCGGTGGTTAGATAAAGCGAAATGACCCTTGCGGCGTAGTCGTCGGTCATTGATACGTCAGTCCAGTAGTTGATGCTTAGATCTTTGAGGCGCTCGTCACAAAGAAAAGGGACTGATTGCCTGCTCCCGTCGGAAGTCCCATCAGAGGGAGCGTCTAAACGGAACATATCGTCGTTGTTGTCGTCATTATCGTAGTCATCTTCGTATATAGGCATGCTGTTCGTCTGATCCATCGTATTATCATTGTCGGGTGAAAGGTTCTGGTGTTGAACATTCCATTCGGCCGATCGCGATCCGTTTGAGAGGTCAGCATGCTCACACGGTGCAGGGAGTGGTAAGAGCTTAGGACAGGACATACATACTGATAGTCGAAAGACTTTGATCGACGGAGCCTGCTTGGCCTGAGCAGCCCGTCGCGTTCCAAAGATGTTAGGGGAACGTTGCGAAGGGCGGGATACGCAACAGGGTTTTTAACCATCAACTCAAATTCCAGAGGTGACTGCGTTGAGCGAATAGCACAACTCGCATCATGATCGGAAGGCCGTGTCACTCCGTTCATGCCACCCTTGATGATATTCAAAACAGAATTGGGGTCGCCATTTGTTCGTAACAGCCGCAAGATCTCGAATGCCTGCGGCTCTGGTGCGGATTTCAAAAGCTCAAGAACTTCATGAGAACCTTCAGGTGATTGACCGGGTCTCAGCGACTCCTTTTTTTCGACGAATATACACTCGGTTGATCGTTTTCGGCAAGCTGCGCAAGCTGGGCGTATTCCATCACACTACGCTGGGGGCAACATCGAAGCAATCAGCAAATACAACAGCTTGGCCGAGAAAAAAAGGAAAGCAAGTGCGTCAGAAGTCTGTCCGATTGGACTCACGCGTGTTTTCCTACGTCGGCATGGATTGCAAGCAACATCTGTGCCAACCCGTTTTCTTTTTGAAGGATCCTCGCGAGGGGAGTCGAAAGGAAACCGGTCACCATTGAGCTCTGCTGGCAGCAGCGGAGCTAGCCTTTTCGGCATCGTCGTGAGAAGCACTGGTTCTAGGTATTGAAGAACAAAAAGAGTGAGCTGACCACATACTGGCAAGCTATTCCAAGCCACGCGTCTGACAGAGCCGGCGAGAGGGGGGTTATGTGAAATGGGCAATTCTTCTACTTCTTGTCAAGAAGTAGACCAGCATCTCCAAATGCGCTGATTGGCTCGGTCCTACATCCGCTCACGTGACTTCGATAGCTCATTGGCCGTTTGATGGTCATGGCGAAAACAGCCCTTCTCGAGACACGGGCTTCTCCAATGAAATGTGCAGAATTCGTTGAGATCTCGATCTCACGCGGTAGGGCCCAGTTTGTTGCAAGTGATCGATAGATCAATTCCGCCCCTATGAGGAATCGTAAGCTGCGGGCCCTAATGGACAGAGAGGGAGGGGAAAAACAGAAATAAGGGTAAATTGCATTTGGCCATCGGGCAGGGGGAGTCAGGTCATTTAAATCCCGCCTATTGGGTCCTTGTAGTTATTCCGACAGGGACTCCATGAATTTCCACCGACATTTGAACACTGATGAGACTGTTGGAATAGCAGCCTCGTTTGTTCGCTCACGGTAAAGATAAAGGCCTGTGACAAGCCACTTTGACAGTCACAAGCAGGCTACAAATGTAGCAATTACACAAATATAGCTCACTTGATTGAAGCTTGCACATATTGACACATCATCCCATTGAAGTCAATCCACTTTGATCTATTTGAGCAAACCAAGAATTAGACCAGGGAAAAATTCGAGATTCTGCTCTAATTTTGATTGCTACTCGAACGTTTCACCGAGGTGCTCGCCCGCTTACCTGAGATGCTGTTGCCGAGCGCAACGAAAGGCTAACCGAGATTCTTGCCGACCAAGTATCCTCAACACTCTCCACCTGTCAGTAAACTCCAAGCCAAGCTAAGCCCCACTGGTTTACCCCAGAGCCCCCTCAATAACCGCACGCAATACCAAATATGAATGCATGTGGTCAGGAAAGGCTAAAAAATCGGTCAAAATGTTGCGACATAATGTCTAGCTTGCTTTAGAGGCTCCCTGCAAGAAGGAGCAATATTATCATGAAAACAATAGCTGAACATAGGACGCATGCGGCTATCGTAATCATTGATGTCAGCGCCCCATGAGGATAGTCAATCCTCATAGCCGTGATAGTTCCATCAAGCCACCGGAATACCTAACGACCTGAGGCTCGGCGGTTTTTATGGTCGACATACACCGCTTTTTGTTTGGGCGCTTTGCCAACTACCTATGGCGCAAAGTGGGTTCGTAAGTAACATAGACACTCTTTTGAACCGAATCCAAGATGATCCACTAGGAAGATCAACAACATAAGACGTTTCAACAAGAGGGGGACAGAAGATGTTGAAAATAGGTCATCGGTGTTTATCAACCCTGCCGGCATGTCAAATGGAGAGACAATAGCCGGTAAGTCGTAAGTCTTATCTTGAGAAGAATTCCCTCGGGTGTAAGGTAAGGCCAGCAAATGGTAACCTGAGAACTTCGTAGCTTCGCTAGCATCGCCTGCCTCTTCCTAATATACTCTGCACGGTCATTTCGTCCATGCCCATCATTGAAGAGTGTTTCTAGTCAACAAAATGGATATGTCCTTGTGTGTTAAGAGTGTAACGGGAGCATACTTCTCCCTTCCCCGCACAGTACCTGACTAAGCCTTGCTTGCTCGCCAGGCTCGCCAGGCTTACCCAGTCGATTTGCATCAAGAGCTAGACCGCATCGGGATAGCATCAAGTCCCTGATTATTCAACATCGCTGTCTCCTTTCAGCTATGAATAGAACTGGCCGGCACTTACAGTTCAGTTTTAAAGTCTTTACTCAAGTTATCATTCCAATTGTACCATTGGTCCATTCCTCAGCTACTATTAGATTGTATGGGTTCAGCTGCTCAGGCACCGTTGGTATCCATAAGAATGGGTCGAATTTTGTTCTTCGTGTCGGCAGACGGAAACTCATTGCAGTTACAAAAATGCTGCATGCTACATACATACAGCTTCAGGATGCTATGGTCAGTAGATTAATATAGGAAATCGTGCAGGAGCCGGTGAAACGGCTAATGTCTACTTAAAAACGAAGACCTAGCAGGAGTAGCGTGGTTCTGAGGGAATGGGTGGTGCCGTTCGGAGAAGGCCCACGAAACACATCAGTCATCCAGATTTATCAAAAGGGGTTATGTACGACAAAGGATTTCACTTCTTAGCATAAGGTTGTCTCAGTGGACTTCAATCCCAGCGATGCCTATGATATAGTAACTTCACCAAGAGGCCGGCGGTAGTATCTAATACCGTGGTTCCAGTCATATTCTTAGACATATTCTGACTTTTCGTCCTGAGATTTCGGTCAGTTTTATCCTAGGGTTGCAATTCAATGGTCCAAAATTAAGGCTTCCTAATGAATTTGGTTTAACAAAGTAGCAGGCCGTCGTCGGATGTGGGAGCGTTGAGTCCCGATGTAATCCATAAAACGAACTAACAGTGTCTTCTCCTGACATCACCAGACGGTCAAAGTAGCTGAAAACATGCCCAATATTGTTTCAAGCGACCCCATCTTCATGTTTCTTAAGCGGAGGATCATGGTGGAGGGACTGGTCCCTCGTTGTCTATCTACTGCCGTGTGGCCGGGACTCCCTGTTTCATCTGAAGCTTGAACCATTCAAGCTCAGATGTTTGACTCAGCTCCATCGTCAATAGCACTGCAACATATACCCGTCGGGTATTTCCATGCCGGGGTCGCCCAAACCCTGCTTGCGTTTTACAGGTCACTGCTATGACACCAAGTGCCGACGTCGAGGCCCCTTCCACGCGCAGAAAGCATCGAAAGCACGGGAGTTGTTAGAGACGTGGAGTGTTGATGTTCTTGTCTAGAATCATAGCAAGTACCACCCGGACTATGACATGGATTAATGGCTTTTTACAAGGCAAGGAGTATCTCAATGGTTGTAACAGATCTTTTTCTCGACTGGGGCCCCCAGATGGATTTTAGGAGCGTAACCAAGCTGGGGCCAATAGATGAATAGGTGTGCACTCCAGTGGCCGCATTAGATATATTTCTGGATTACCAGATGGTAACATTACCGGCCAAGAACGGGGTGTCCCCGTCTGCGAGTTGCTGCAGCTAGTATCTGGAAGCAACACGGAAGTCTAGCGCATGAAGTTCGTCGTTACAACGTGTGATTTGAACCTTCAGGAACGTCCATCTTGGCTCCCATAAGTCTTAGTCACCTGATGTATGATCGAGCGAGAAACCCAGCTTGAGGCCAGAACATCAGATAAAAGCCATCCATCTCATCATTGAAAGATGCTTTGGTTCTCTTGGCTTATTCTCAGAACATATAAACTGCACCCTTCGGATATCTTTCTTTTTATCGCATGATTTTTGTCAATCCCGTCGCAAAGAGAACCTTTCTTTCATTATGAGATTCGTCGAAAAGGCCAAGTCTGATATTCAGACGGACAGCACAATCAACACAGTACGAAGGAAGATTGCTGCTGGATTGCCAAGGCTGCCTTTAGCAACTGGTCAATATCTCATCCAGAAAGCCCCCATAGTGCAATGGCTTCCTCATTATGATCCTAAATGGGTTATGTCCGACTTTATTGCGGGAATGACCATTGGTGTCATGATGGTCCCGCAAGCATTGGCCTATGCCAAGATCGCAACTATCCCCGGAGAGTTTGGTCTGTACTCTAGCTGGCTACCAGCGGCCATTTATGTGTTCATGGGCACTTCCAAAGGGAAGCCTCAACCTAATCGTGAAGGTTTCAATTACTGACCCTACTATAGATCTCTCCACCGGCCCGACTTCCATAATGGGTCTGCTGACAGCAGAAATTATCAGTGACCTCAAAACCGAGGGATATACTGCGCAAGACATCTCATCAGCCGTCGCTTTGATGGTCGGCATATACTCGCTCATTGTCGGTTTGTTGAAGATGGGTTTCCTTCTAGAATTCATTTCAGTTCCAGTCTTATCCGGTTTTCTGTCTGCAGCGGCCATTACTATTCTTCTTGGACAGGTCGGTTCCCTCGTAGGCCTAAGCGACGTCCCATCTGGCGCATCAAGCATCATCAGCAACGTTCTCACACGTATTCCAGAAATGGAGCCACTTACTATCGCTATCGGCTTTAGTGGTATTTTGCTGCTTTACATTCTGGAGTTTATCGGCAAGAAATGGGGGAAGAAGAATGCTGCTATTAAGTTCATTTGCAGCAGTCGAGCAGTCATCCTTTTGCTCATCTACACTACCATCAGTTTTGTGGTCAACAAAGATAGAGAGGATCCTTTGTGGGCCATCAGCAAAGTAAAAGCCAATGGTCTTCAAGCTCCCAAGGTCCCGGCTTCGGACTTGGTTTCCAAAGTCTCCACTAGAGCAATTGCTCCGTTAGTGGCTTCGGCTCTTGAGCACCTGGCCATTGGAAAGGCATTCGGCCGCAAGAATAACTACGCCATCGATGAAAGCCAAGAGCTTTGTTACCTTGGTGTCACAAATGCTGCCAATAGTCTGTTCGGAGCGATGAGTGTCGGAGGCGCAATGTCGAGAACGGCCGTCAACTCGGAATGTGGTGTCAAGAGTCCTCTGAGTGGTATCTTTACCGCTGGCTTCATTCTCCTCACCTTGTACAAGCTTTCAGGGGCACTTTTCTGGATTCCCAAAGCTACACTATCTGCAATCATTGTGAGTTGATTCTCCCATCGCTTGTCGCATGGCTAATAATCTTTTTACAGATCATGGCAGTCATTCACATCGTAGGCCCTGTGTCTCTTTTCTATCGCTACTGGCGCATTTCATTCATGGACTTCGTGGCTTCGATGTTATCGTTCTGGATTACGCTTTTTGTGTCGACTGAGATGGGAATTGCGTTTGCGGTGATGTTCAGCGTCGGGTATACCCTCGTTCGGTCAGCGTTTCCGAAAGTCAAGACTCTCTCTGCCACAGGTGGCCAGAACCGGATGATTCCACGGGCGCAGGTTGCCGCCCTTCCTGCTACCGAAGAAACTTTCGTTCCGGAAGATGCTATGCTGGTCAGCTTCACTGACTCGATTTTCTTCCCCAATGCCGGTCGCATCAAAAAGTCTGTTCTCGAATCTGTCAAAGTGCAGTTCCAGAAACAGGCAACTATGAGCGACTCAGGGGGCAAACCGGCTGAAAGATCGTGGAGCGTGGCATCAATGAAGCGCATCGAGATGTTGCGAAAACGCGACAATGTCATGCCATCCAACAAGCAGATGACCGTTATGGTATGGGACTTAACCCACGTACCTTTTATTGACGTCACCGGGGTTCAGACGTTATCTGAGCTGAAAGAAGAGGTGAAGCAGCACGTAGGGAAACAGATGTCCCTAAGACTTGTGGGAATGAACAACAAAGCTCGACGCCGGTTTTCCCGTGCTGGGTGGAAGATTGTCGAAGACCGAGAGATGGACGACGGAACACCTGAAGATGCCAATGTTTCATACGAAACAGTAGAAACAGCTCTCTGGGATAGAGAGGACACTGTTGAGAGAGAGAAGCCCGGTTCTCGGGAAAGGGCATACTGCAATTCTTGAGGCTGAGTAAGATCTTGTCCAGCCTTGATCTTTCCATCAGCATCGCGACTTTGACACTGTCCCAAGCTTCATTACTCGAATAAGTGCTGAAGGCCTATCGTTAAACATTGGGTTGTCTGGAAAGGGTCTTTTGTTTTGTTTGTTCTGCTTTATCAGTTTCAAACTCGCCGGGCTAGGTTGCATCGTGGGTTAACTGCATTTTGGACTCAAGAGGAGGCCCTGGAGGCTTTCCTTCCCAGGAATGATACACAAGGAGGAAGTCTTACGCTAAGGAAAAAAGAGAAAATATGAGACATATCTGGAATGTTTACAGTCTTGAAATAACCGGTTGTTAGCTATATGTGTTGGCACTCATGCTGAAAATCACTTATTCGATTAGAAACGAGCTGTGACTACCATCCATAATACTAAGATGCGATGTTGCTCGTTTCAGCTTCATTAAATCGCATCATTCTTTTACCTAGGCGTTCTTGAAGATTCTTCACGGCTGTAGCCCTTGCAGTACGAGTAGTATCAGGTGAAGGTGTTCGCCAGTATTTTTCTAATTGCTCCATCTGCTTTCTTCGTCCCAATCTTTCTTGAAGGGTCCTAACGGCGGCTTCTCTGACGGTCCTTGGCGTACCGGGACTGCCTGCTGTACTGGGCGAAGAGGGTATCTGCTCGTCCGCTTCTGTTTGCGCGGAGAGTTCGTTACCTTGTTGCTTCATATAGCGTAGTCGTTGAGCCACTTTGGTCTGCATTCTTGCTGCTGCTGACGTCCGAGGCCTTGAAAAGTTATGTATCTCGGACCCGATAGACCTAACAGTTGACGTCGGACTGACGGGTCGCTGTGCAGGTGCATGCAGAGGAACCGAAGGGTAATGGCTTGGAGGTCGTATAATTGGCCGTGGAGTGTGATGCAAAGGTACCCAACTTTCTGTTCTGTATGTGAGGCACTGGCCTTCGCTTAGCCCATCGCTTGAGATCCTCCGCCTTCGGCGTCCCTCATTAGGCAATACATCGCTGTCCGGGCGTATGCTATTTGTAAGTCCTTCAACTCGATTTGCCAGCGTTGCTATATGTGGAAGTGAAGGACGAGGCTCTCTCTTAGTCGGAGGATCAGATCTGGACGATGTTGACGCCGATGTCGTGTGTGAGCTTGCTGGTCGACTAGCTTGCATCATCCTAAGATGGTAGTTTGCCTCCCATTCGCCGTCTCTAGTTGAAGGTCTGCGACCCATGATTCTGTGCTCCTCCTCCATTGTCATCAAGGGTGTAAGAGGCCTCCGGAAAGGGACGACCGGAAATCCACCGTTGATTGGGGGGGACTGCACGCCTATTGCTGTCCATCTCCGTGAGTCGTATCGTCCTTGCTGCTGAAGCAAAACTTGACTACGTGGTGAATATTCCACGTGCCGAGGCATAGATGGAAGGATGACTTCATCTAGGCGTGCTGATGCATTTGTTGATATGTCAGATGCTCCTTGTCGCATGCTAATATGATCCTGCCAAGTGGTCCAGTTGTTGATTGTGCCTGCTCTAATTACTTTCGGCGTTGCCCCATCCCTTGTCGGTGGCTTCCATACGAAGGCGCTGTACAAAGCGGGAGACTCAGGTGTGAAGACACCAGCTTGGTCGCTAAAGACTGTATTCAACGGAGTTGGCATTGACATGCTCCTAGCATGACGTCTAAGAAAATGCATTAGTTCAATCTCGTCTACCAGCTTTGAGAACAGAAGGCTCACAGGACTCTATGCTCTGCGTCCTGAGGGTTTCTCTTGGTCAAGGTTTTGCGCTTCCTCTTTTCTTGTCGTTCTGAAGCATGATTTCTTTCATGCTTTCCCCGTTTTTCTCGAAAGGAGCTGGCCGCTTCACCGATGCTTGACTCTAAGTCGTCCTTGTCAGGGCACGCCAATGTATCCTCTCCTTGGATGAACCATGTTTGGGAAAACCCCAAGGTCGCGAACGGACGGTCCGCCATCTCAATGACGGCGAGTACCGCGCCCAAGGAGAAGCTTCGTAAATGTCAGCTCTTACTGGGAACTTTTCTGGGGGATTAGATTGATAACTCACAGAGAAGCAATGCTTATGATAACGTTGAGCCACGGAATGTTCTCCCGTACACCTTTCGACAGGTCTAGTCCAACATTCACCGCAACGAATATTGCAAGAGTAATTGCCGCAACCCAAACTGGAAGACCCAACCGTGCCAACAAGAAAGCGAATCCAGCAACATATTTTCCATACAACATTGGAGAACCATAGTTCTTAATGTATGCAGCCCTCGCAGCGACAATATGCGCGACGACGTAAACAAGACTCATGCAGGAGGCAACGAAGAAAACGGCTCTGCTGAGAGGATCTAAAACCTCAATCGACTCGAGGTTGTGGAACAAAACGATGGCAGACAAAGCGATACCAGCTCCAGCTGAGAGGAAAAGAAGAGTTACGGAGAGAAGCGATAAGACGGGATAGAGTCGAGCGGCTTTTCGTGGAGCAGTTTGCGGCGAGGGCTTTGGCGGTTGCGGCGGCACTGCAGTCGTCGCGGCTTCATGGTTCCGACTCATGGGAATTTCGTTCCATGTACGCCACGAACGCGAAGAGGTCGATGAAATGCCGGGATGGGAACAAGTGGAAACGGATTCGTTAGTGACCGCTAAGAACCATGATCAGCTAGTCGGCATCAGTCACTACAAATCTAGGCAAAGCTGCCCAGTCCACACAGATAACATTGGATTTTGTACGAGATGCTGTATTTGACAACGCGATTTGGCCCCTGTCGAAGAGCGGACGAGAGGGGTTTTGTTTGCACATGTTACACACACTGCCTGAACATTGACTAGGCGTCTGAAGTTAGCATGACGTGTCGCTTCACCCATATTCCAGAACTACAGGCACAATCCGATGTCGCTGAAGTTACACCTCACGGCAATCTAGCCGGCGCTTGGATGTTGGCTGAGTCTCTTTGCGTATGATCGGTCTCCATCTGATGTCTAGACCGGCATGTGAAACAGATGCAGCGGCCGAAGCGGCCCAAACGCGGGTCCAGTATTTCAGCTGCGCTTGGGTTAAGATAGTTTCGGGTTCTCGGATCGAACGCTGCAGCGAATTATTTGATTTATTTTCTGCTTCCTCTCATCTTGACGGACAAGACCACCACCCAGAATGAAATGTTAGTGTTGGATGAACCTAGCGTTCCTTTCACCGGCCATTCTCTAATCTGTTCAAAGTCCCTCGGCCTCTAAGGCTATCCCAACCGCTCTGATAGAGGTCAATTCGTTGTAGCCGAAAGCCTATCATCTCTTGAGATGCACGGCCGAATGGCGAATTAGCAATTGAGGTATCGAAAAGCAAACACCTAGGTACCTAGAACTAATCTTAAGCGTTTTCTGGACAGAGAGATCGAGCCCAGCCCTAAAAGTCGAATCATCGCAGTTCTCCACTCGCCATGATATTCTTGTTTCAGTAGCGATTCACGTGTGCTACACACCTCGTGTGTCAAGAGCGTGTCTCAGCTTGCTTCCAGGTTTCTGGTGAGGGAATGCATCTGGAATATCTAGAAGGAGGCCCATTGCAATAGGTTTTCTACTTGGAAAACAGAATGTATCTCATCGGCTCGGAATCCCATCCTTCAAGATTTAAATAGTGCTAGTGCCTCCTCATTCACTCTGGAATGTTGATGTTGGGACAGCTGGCGCTATCAACCTGTAGAGCCATGTGCGAGCAATACTCAAGTGCTTAACGTCATCATTTGTTCTTCAGACCATTGAACTCTCTCAGCGTGGTTGTTATCTGCATCGGCATCATTTCGGAAACTTTTCTTGTATCAAGGAGCCATTATTTGCGTTGAAAAAATCCGAGTGATGCATCCCATACAACATCACCAATAACATCACCAATGCATACCACCTAGCTTCATTGGTAGGCGAAGCATGCGATGCCCTGACGCTGTTGGTTTGGGAAGTTGTCCGGCTCGAATGTTCGTCTGTAAGGATTGGTGAAGGAGCTTGGGCTCTCCGAGCTTGGCATCGCGCTCTCTTCTCCGCGCTACAAACTCAGACTCGGTGATACCATCCTTCAGATGCTGATTATGTTTTCTGTGATCGCCAACCGTCACCCAAGAGACAGGGTAAGCCCGGCCCGTCGGAGGGTAGTCATGACCTGTCCATATTTTGAAATGGGTTGGGAGGCTAAGAAGTCTGCGGCCCGAGTGGAAAAGGTTGTTGGCGCTTCCTCCCGGAAAGTCGCACCGTGCGGTACCAATGTCGACGTGGAAGAGAGAGTCGCCACAAAACACATTGGCTTGCATCAATGTCAGCAGAAGTCACACATGAAGGTGGGTTGTCGTCAAGGCCTTACCTCCAATTTCGTAGCCCAAGTGATCAGGAGTGTGCCCAGAAAGGTGCAACGCAGTGGCACGCAGGTTGCCAATGGTAAAGTTCTCATCGTCTTCAAAGAGCTTATCAAAGACACCCTCGCGTTCTTCAATAGTCACACCATATATTTGACCAAAAAGATCCTGCACTTGACTGATGCGCTTTCCAATGCCAATTGATGGCATTTCGCCATGCTTTTGCGCAAGCCGATTTTGTAAGTAAGATGCAGCCGTCAGGTGGTCGGCATGAGCATGGGTTTCGAGAATCCTGGAAATCGTGTAGCCTTTCCTTTTGATCAATGAGAGTAAGTCGTCGGCAGAGGATGTCGTGATGACTTGAGTTGCTCGATCGTAGTCTAGAACTGGGTCAATGATGACTGCGGCTTTCGTGATTGGGTCGGCAACGATATATTGCCATGTGCCTGTTCTGGGCTCGAAGATATCGTGGATAATGGGCTGCGGCAACTCAAAGACTGCTGTACTATAAGATGCGCGCTTTCTCTCCTGAAACCAAAGTTGACTAGTGGTTGGGCGACTACCTCGACAAACAAGCGTTCGCTTTTGACTGTGGAAAATCCGTGCACTATCCGCAAGACATAGGCTGTGATATGCACATCTAATCTCTATCGCATTGAGATAGAACCAGTTGTGACTGGTGGTTCTTTTGTTTATGTGGCGGATGGAAGGACTTGTTAATGTCGGCGTTACATGCCAAGTAGCTATCTGGCACGTTCTTGCAATGCGTGGTCTTGTCGTATTCATGATGTTCATGGGGATGAGCGTGGTGATGCAGCCAACTAAGAAACGGTTCACAATGAAACCGATAAGTACTTGAATGTGGATGGTGAGGACCCAATCATGTATCTTGTACTACTCACCAAGAGGGACTTAAATAGAAAAACCAGACGAAAGCTTGATGCCTTGACAGAATTTATATATGTGGTACAATCTATGTAACCGTTCCCTTCCCTGGACGGATTTCCCAAGCTTATGTTTTTTCGGCGACTATCCTCGCCGACCAAACTCGCTGACTAGCCGGCCATCCGGCCATGTTCGGGTGATGAGTAAGTTTTCCCAAGACCCATTACGGCTGTCGGCGGGGTCGGGGCGGCTAGTGCAATTGTGAAATCCTTACTCGTCTATTGGGCTGGCAGTCGGATTAGACCCACATAGCCCCACCATATTTCGGTGATTTCGTTTCTCCAGCTCACACTACCCGTTTCTTTCAGCCGCCATATGTTGATCCAACCGTATCAACTTTGATCCTCAAGCTCTCACACCACATTTGTCACCAACATCCCCTCTGGCGCCAAAATGATTTCGACCCGCATGGCACTGGCAGCTCGCCATGCGAAGAATGCAGGCATTGTTGCGCCAAGCCACTCAAAGCTGCGGACTCTTGCGACTGTGGCTCCTGTGACCTCCGCAGCTCGGAACCACAGGGTTGTCGTCATTGGGGGTGGCAGTGCCGGCCTGGCCATCAGCCATCAGCTACTCCGAACTGGCCACTTTGCCCAAGACGACATTGCCATTGTTGATCCTGCGAAATGGCACCACTACCAGCCCGGATGGACCCTGGTAGGCGGCGGGCTCAAGTCCAAACAAGAGCTGCGAAGACCGTTGGATAGCTTGATCGACCCTAAGCTCAAGTTTTACCAACAAGCTGTCAGCACCTTTGCCCCGAAAGAGAACGTCATTAAGTTGGGAAACGGCGACGAAGTCGCATACGAACAGCTTGTCGTTGCTCCTGGTATCAACATCGATTACGATAGCATAAAGGGATTGCCCGAGGCATTGGCTGACCCGAAATCGCTTGTTTCTTCCATCTACGGTTACGACACGTGCGACAAAGTTTTTGGTACTTTTGAGAAGCTCCAGAAAGGAAACGCCATCTTCACCCAGCCAGCTGGCGCCATCAAGTGTGCTGGCGCACCTCAAAAGGTTATGTGGCTTGCACTGGACTACTGGAAGCGTGTGGGTTTATACAACCCCAGCAACACTACTGCTTCACCCATCAAGATCAGCTTCGCCACTGGAATCCCGGCCATGTTCGGCGTCCCCAAGTACAGCGCCAAGCTTGAGGAGTTGAGGAAGGAGAAGGGCGTTGAGGGACTATTTCAGCACGATCTCGTTGCTGTTGAAGGCAACACTGCGACATTCGCACGCCCTGACGGCAAGGACAAGGTTACCAAACAGTTTGATCTTTTGCATGTTGTTCCCAAAATGGGACCGCACGCGTTCGTCAAGAACAGTCCACTCGCTGACGCAGCTGGTTTTGTTGATGTCGATCAAGCCACAACACGCCACACGAAGTACCACAACGTCTGGTCATCAGGTGATGCGTCCAGTTTGCCTACATCAAAGACTGCTGCAGCAATCACATCGCAGGCCCCAATTTTGGTCAGCAACTTGTTGCGCTCGCTTGATGGGAAGGAGCCTGAGCCAAAATATGATGGCTACACCTCTTGCCCACTAACAACTGAGTACGGCAAAGTCTTGCTTGCCGAGTTTAAGTATGGGGGAGTTCCCAAGGAAACATTCGGAGACTTGATCGGATTCGACCAAGCAGTTCCCCGCCGTGCGTTCTATCATCTGAAGAAGGACTTCTTCCCATGGGTATACTACAATTCCATGGTGAAGGGTACTTGGGCCGGCCCTAACGGCTGGATGAACTAGACCGATACCAGGCATGTATATTTTGTATCAGCTATGTAGGACCACAGTGAAAAAAGCTTTGACTTATCACAACTTCGGAAAGTCTTGCCAAATCTTGAGCCGCGCCGTCGATTTTTGCATGACTGCTCTGCTTGTCTGGTCCGGTATAGCAGTTGGGGGGTCTGTTTTTGATACCGAATGCTTCTTTGCCCAACCTGACCTTTTGCGGAAGGTGTACTACCTGCCAGTAACCCCATGATTTTCAGGTATGTATACAAAATAGAAAGACCGTTTAACTCATGGAGTTTCTTGCCAAACTATGATTAAGTGGAGTTTGGGGATTTTCAATCTTCGAATGGGTTGGCCATTATGCAAATCTCTTTTCCCACTCTAGAGCAGCTATAATAAAAACACCGGCGCCTCGGAGGTCGTTCTGACGAAGGCCAATGCTGGATTAGTACTGTATTGTGTGTCAGTATTTTCAAGCCAATGGGGTATGGCGGCATTGCTTTACCTCAAAAGTAGCATTGCTGCCCAAACTGCCCACTTCAACAGTGCCTTCCCAATTGATTGAGCCGTCGTTGTTGTGTGTGACAAACATGTCAACCATGACATTCCATGCTTTCTTGGCCACTTCCGTGTAATCGCTTTCAGCCAGGAACCCCTTGTTGAGCCCTCTCAGCCATCCAAAGGTGAACATGATGCTTGCACTGCTTTCGATGTAATTGCCCTTGATATTCTCGTAGCGTTTCTCCATGATATTCCACCAGCCGCCCGTCTCGTCCTGGGCCCCTCTAAGACCCTCAGCCAGCGTTTTGAAGTAGCCTAACAATCTCTCGCGCCCCAAATGCTCATTTGGGAGTAAGTCAATTACCTCGAGCAGCGCCATGAAGTACCAGCCCACAGCGCGGCCCCATACCAGCGGCGCAGCGCCCGTCTCTGGATCAGCCCAAATAGCTTTTTTGCTTTCATCGTATCCATGTACCAAAAGGTTATCTCTGCGCCGGGTCCGCAAATCAATGTTGTCAAATTGCAGCATGATATCGTCCCACGCCGTCCGATTCTGGGGCTGGAATAGCGATACGTATTTGGCGTAGAAAGTGTCGGCCATGTAGATACCGTCGAGCCACATCTGGTTTGGGTACACGACTTCGCGATGCCAGAAACCGCCCGTCGGCGTGCGAGGATGGTTGTCAAGTGTCGCTTTGATGTTGTCGGCAGCCTTTCGATATCGTTGTTCACCAGTCTGTTCATACCAAAATAGTATGTTGTTGCCGAAACGATAAGGGTCTAGGCTGTACCGTGAATGATTGAAACCGTTGATGGTGCCGTTAGGAAAGACCACGGCGTCGATCTGGGCGCGGTAATAGTCGTATAATGTATTGTTACTTGTGAACTCGTAAACAGCCTCGAACGACGTGTACAGCGTTGCCTGGTCGTAATGAAAACTTGGATTAACGCGGCGACGGATCATTGAGTCAGTCATTAAGTTGGAGAAAGGCATTTGGTTACACCTAAGCGCGGCAGATGCAACAATATCGACACTGGATAGCATGGCTATGGAAAAGCGAACGCCCTTCATGGTAGTGAATAAGCTTAAATGGCCAAGTCTCCCTGTCGAGACTTAGATTTTACAATGATAAGTGGAATGTATGTTTTTTATATGTGAAAGAAAAGGGGAATCGTTGGCGAAGACGGATCTCTTATGTACTGGCTTGATAGCAGGTACTGTTGAAAACTGAGAGTTGCGTGATTTTAAGCCTTTGGTAACTATCCGCCACAGCGTTCTTTGGACAAGACTAGCTGCCTTGGTTAGAAGTAATAGTTGAGATAACCGCAAACCTTTCACAGGCGGAAATAGAACTTTTTCCCACTCGGGGTATCTAAGAACGCTAGAGTATCAAGTACAAAGAGCAAATCTACCCGACTTGTGGAAAATCAAAAGCCCAACAGAGATCATTTTGATGGGCTGTAAGGAGTGCGGGGAGAAAGCTTGGCAAACCAGGGTTCCAACAGTGCTATCTGGGGACGACTGGAATACCCAACCAAAGTAACGTCTTTTCAGTGACCTGAGAGGAAAGGATTGATAATGTACTACAAATAACAAATTAAATCACAATGGCATGTGTGGGTGTGACATGTGACACGGTTCAGAAGAACCTAGCAGATTTCACAACTACTTACATCTCTTAGATCTATAGCTAGTTTGTGAGATAGCGCGAAAAGAACGCGAAAAGAATGCATCAAAGGGTCGTATTGTGGTTTCTGTTCTGACAAAACTGTAATTACCTGTTCCTAAGCTGAAATGTTTTAAGACTAATAAGTTACAGACTAAGTTCGCAATTAATCTGATTCTTAGCTCGTTTAAGATAGCTTTGGCTTACAACACCTAAGCCATACTAAGTATATCTGGATTTCAATTTCGACTACTTAAAACAGCTTCTCACACTCACGAGATATGAATTAACCTTGAGTTACTTTCTATTTCAATGTTGGGTTAGGTGAACTGCTAAGGTTAATGATTGTATTTGTGAGAGGGAAGGCGTTACGTCTGAACAGGTAGCTATTGATTATGTTAGCTGAGATCACTTGCTCTGACAGTATGTAGTCATACAATACTTCAGTTGCTCAGTAAAAACTAATTCCTCAAGCTTCTATAGAAATGCCATGATTTACATAACTAATTTACAGACTAGATATATGTTTTAACGCATGTCTTCTTGAAGGCCTTCATTACGCTGACTTGTTAAAGGTGATGGCATAAATCTGTTTGAGCCCTTTGGACTCAGCTGATCGCCGCTGAAAATCATAATGTCGTTCAGCCTTCTAGCCGACTCTGCCGATTGCGTTGCAGGTACTGAAGGCCTAAGCCCAATCTTCGTCTTGAGTCGCGGGACTAGCTCACGCCATACTTGTCGGATTGACGGCAGACAGGAGACAATAACGGCAACAGATAGTTCAATATATGACCACATATGTAGATAAAACAGATCATCTTATCAAAATATTAGCAAAATTTATTGTTATAACATATTTCAAAGAGTCTTGTGTTCCCTAGACAGAACTGATGTGGATGGATACTTACAAGTAGGGTTCGAAAAGTTGCGGAATTTGAACAAAACATTGAGCCGAATCGCGCTTACGATAGTGATACTGTTTGAAGAGAATGTCAATTTCAATCCCAACAATGGTCATGGGTCCGAAGTCCTGAACACCACACGAGAAAACAACCTCGTCTACGGCGACGGTAGTTAGCAATACTTACAATATTCCAAGCCCGAACATAGACAAAACCTCTAGCTTTTGTCTTTTCCTCAAATTCAACCATAAGACTTGCGTCATTGGCAACACAAGCATCCACACATTCATGGCAACATTCAGAGCCGCGTGTGATATCAGCATAGCATGCAGGTTGACACAGCGCCCCAGATGTCTTCCATCCCACCCTTCCCAGGAATAGCTGAAGGGCTTGCACTGATTCAGTTTGGCTACCGTGAAGGCGATACAGTTAGCAAAGTTTGCGGCTTGAGTGCACCAGAGTACTGTTGTGAAGGTTGGGTTAACGAGTCTGAAGACGCGGAGGTAAAAAAAGATTATAGAGGCTTTGAGAGCGCCGATGCTTATTGTATACAGTACTTCAAAGGCGAAGAAGACCTGCAGTTGTTAGTTCAGCTGATTCGGTGCCGCCAGGGGATTAAATGTATGGTAAAGAGATAAGGCGTCATACTTGCATAAACAGATCAACCTCCTCGTGAGATAACGACCATACATCTCGTCCTATGCCTAAGCGAAATCCTAGGAGCCGTAATTAGGGATAAAACTTTGAGGTACCTTATATAGGGACCGTTACCATAAAACATAGATACCGCAAATGAAAGCGAGAAGATCTTATCTAATAAGTCAGTAACGCGGTTATGTGTAAAGCCAAGCCTCGTTCATCACTCACATATCCAAGCACCAGCATGTAGTCATCCGCTCCCCAGGCCGATAACCTAAGGACTTTGGCGAGCTGCCGCAGAAAAAAAGCCAGAGCTGTGATAATAACTAACACCACCTTTTCAAACGTAGAGCCCGTCTGGTTCTGGTAGTGATAGTCACACCATGTCCAAGTGACGTTCTTGGCAACTTTCAGAGCTGTATATTAGTCCGACGCAACATAATGGATATAAGGCGAAAGAGAGGAGTGGTTTATGTTGATGACGTGAGAAAGGGGTTTCAAGAAAAGAAAGAAACAAATCTTACTCAGCACATTTGCCATATCACAAGAAGCTCGCACGCATAGTCGATATGTCTCAATGTAGCTACGGTCCTTACACAGACACTCCGACGTCAGATTGGCAGCGACGCATGTCGCGAAATCGAGTGCCTGTGATGAGCATGGTGCCTTTTGAATAGACATATCCGTCAGCAATTGAATGAAGTAACGGAGCGATGAGCATAATTGCATATACAACGGGAGGGACGGGCTACTCACAGCGCACACAGGGAGACCAGCCGTTAATTCAGGCAGCAGTAACGCCATTGAGACGAAGTCTGTCAGTAGCAAGTTGACCAGAGACCAGGAGTCATGACACGGTCATCACAACCTCCAGGATCTCTGATTGGGTTCGAAGTGGCAAGTCGTCGAGTGAGAGGGGAGGCTCCGAGATGGAAATTCTGTGGTGGTGATGTTGGAGGAAGCACCGGGCTGTTCTCGGCCGTAGGTTTATTGGCTCTCATACATGACAAGAAGGACGAGAAGTATGGCTGGGAGCGAGGTTGGTTATGTCTAGCCTCTGTCTGGACCTAACCTAAACCGACAAGCATGTGGCTGGACCGTTTCCGGTTGCTAAACCGTTCGCAAATCGCTATTGACATTAGAGACTGGGCGCGAAAGAAATCAGCGACCTTGAGAATCAGATATCGTATCGATAAACATTTGCAATTGCCTATACCGTAATTCAGCCACGCTGCCATTTAAGGTTCATATCTACGCCATACTCCTGGATGGCTTACCTTCTTTTTATCCGACTCAAGACCCTGCATGCGCTAGCGAGGGACACAATGACGCCTCCATGATTCGGAAACTTGGCCGGAACCGGAGGAAATTGCCATTGATAAGCTAAAGTCTCAGAAATTCTAGAGGGGATTCAGCGCAGATTGAGCCTTAATGATCCAGAATCGACCGACACGCCAGCCTTCATCTTGAATTCGTTCACGACAGAGAGGCAAACAGGCACAATCCACCGGTGAAAATTAATAGGTAAGAATGAGTCCATTAAGAAGTTCTGCTATGGGATGACCAAGCATAAAAAATAAAATCAAAACCACCCTAGTAGACAGAATGCGAACACGCAAACGGTCAAGGTTACCGACTATATTGGTCCATGTCTTAAACGAATAGCTAATTTGGACTAAACGCTACCTATGATTTTCTGCAAACGACGTTAAACAAACTCTTTCCCTAGGATACAACACACCCCGACGAAGATCCCAATCTGCTCAGACGTCGCGACGGCCTAGATTAAGCTATGCAAATCCTAAGGGATTGCACATTGTCATGGGTTAGAACTAGCAGCTGTTAAGGGGGACTAGACCCTTCTTGTATGAGAAAGTTTAGCTTTAATGTGAGTGCGAGAAGTCCTGCGGTACTGTAATAAATACCTTTGTGTCGACAGCTCTCTTGAGACTTTTTAGGAAAACTTCGACTACAATAGACCACACTAATTGAGCATAAACCATCCGCCCTCCTATAAGTCGTCGGCTTAATGTTCAAAAATGCTTATAATGGGTTGCTAATTATTACATTTCTTAGTTTTCATTATTTATCCTCACGCCTAGGCTGCTCCCATAGCCTAATGACCACGCAGGCACGTTGTCGTATAAAAAAGTTTAGGTTATTGCCTCTTTCTTACACCTGCGTCACCTACTAGCAAGTCAGAGGCGATAAATTCAGAGATCGTTATTTTAAGGCGGCTTATATTACTAAAACATGAACAGATGATTTAACAGGTCTTAATGTAAGCTTGCTCAAAATTTAACATTCTGCCTATTGTCTAATAATCGGCTTAGTCTGACATTCAGGAACACAACAATAACAATAACAATATGCGCTCACTTTCATCTTAATCACAAACCGGCATCACAGGAGCCAGCCAGTAGCGAGATGACTATCATATTCACTCTTTTTTATATGCAAATTCCTTTTTTCTATTCTGTGACTTGATTTTCTAGCCATAGACCTCGCTGCTCATCCATTTATCTCTTTCAGTCCCGATCTAGTTTTCTCTTGCTGAACCTGTGGCTATTCCTTTTCCTGTGTCAAAACAGGCCTAAAGAGATCTATCATTCCTATTAATTCGCAAGACTTTATTTCTCTTTGAACTCTTCTCACAACTCAGTATTGTTGTGTTCTCCGCGGCTTGGTCAGTCTTGCGTTGCGGCGGCAAAATGAGGTGGTTTAAGCGCTCCTTAATACCGCTTCAGCATGCACCTACCGAATTAATCAATATTTAGATAGCGATGTTCAGTTACCCATGGGGCGCCTTTGCGTTGAATATTGAGGGGGAGAGTAGCTGCTTTCTGTGCCCGGCGGTTAGTTGTCAAGTTGAACCCGCCATATAATTTCCACTGTTGTCTCTAATTACCTGCCTCAACTGCCGCAGACATCATCGCACAGCGGTAAATGTCACTCATTCCGCTCCATCTCAGCCGCAGCACGGAATTTCCCTCCCAGTCAACTCTGCCCAGTGTTACGACCCAACAAGTTACAAGCAAGGCAGCCCCACCAGGGATGAGGGCGGCACAGCATTTGTATGGACAGAAACCCAAGGGCTGACAGATGACTCCCCGGACAGGAAGAACTATGGTACAGGTCACGTGGAGATAAGATAAGGATATGTCGGATATAGGAAATATCCAAATGATCCAGCGAGATAGAATAGATATTCAGGATATCTAACATAGCCAACAGACACACCAACAACAGGACTTATATATAGGATGGACTTGGACGCACTTAAGGACAGACTTCCATAGCTCTTCAGCAATTAACTTCGTGATTCACTCTACCATAAGTGACTCTTAGATTATCCTTCTGTTGTGAAGCTATACGAGCTACCCACGCCTACTAAGTATACGACTAATCACCGTATGCCTAACAGACCAGTAAGATTACTAATAAGCTAACAAAAACCAGTTACTGTTATTTAAGTATCGACCTTAGCTACCTGTTAGTAGAAAACACTACTGTTAGATATCTGACCGTAACACTTTAATTACTCCTGTTTAGTAAGTTAACCTTAATACTTACTTAATAGTATAAAATATGTCTATAAAAACCACCCCTACTTTATCCTCCTCTAGAGCTAAAGGGAAGGCACCGGCCACCCCTAAGCCCTAAAGCCTTGACTAGGAGATAAAGGAGGCCGATTCTTCTAGCGACAAGGAAGACGCCACCGTAGAGCTAGCTAAACAACTTAAGCGCGCTAATAAGGATATTACTAACATATAAGCTATATTTAATGAGAATACTACAGCCCTTAAGCAGCTCTAAGCCTAAGCTCGACGAACTATAGAGCTTAAAGCCGAAGTTCGTACACTCTAAGGCGCTACTAACATTATTAATACCCCTCTTAAAACTTAGGACAAACTTAAGCTTAATAACCCCTAAACGTTCGATAGAACCCTAGGACACCTTAAGGGATTCCTTACCTAGGTTAGAGCTTATTACCGGTTTTATAATATTAGCTTTATAGACGACACTAAGAAGGTTATCTATACCGCGTTATTTCTTAAGGGAAAAGCGCTAGCTTAGTTTAAACCTTACCTAATAGATTTTATAACTAAAGATTAAGAATAACTTAAACCTAAGACCTAAGAATTTT
>LFIW01000689.1:0-44137 GCA_001625285.1 Colletotrichum incanum
CGTCTCCATCACTTGAACCTCTAGCTTCTCGGCCTCCTCCCACCGGCCCTGGTTCCTGTACGTCGACGCCAGGTTGGCCATACTGCTCAGCGTGGAGGGATGATCAGCCCCAAGCTTCATCTTCCTCGTCTCCATCACTTGAACCTCTAGCTTCTCGGCCTCCTCCCACCGGCCCTGGTTCCAAAACGTCGACGCCAGGTTGGCCATACTGCTCAGCGTGTCGGGATGATCAGCCCCGAGCTTCGTCTTGCTCGTCTCCATCACTTAAACCTCTAGCTTCTCAGCCTCCTCCCACCGGCCCTGGTTGCTGTACGTCGACGCCAGGTTAGCCATGCTCGTTAGCGTAGAGGGATGCCCCTGAGCTAGACTTTCTGTTTGAATTCTAACAGCCTGAAGTACAGCAGTCTCGGCCCTGTAATAGTCGCCTAGCATGAGTAAGTAGCGTGAAATGTTCGTCACTAACTCGCTCCATTCTAACTGGTCGCTTTCTTCTGTCGGCTCTTCGTTCAGTAGTTGCTCTACATGGGCCATTAAAGCTTGACACTTCTCCCACGTTTCGAAGACACCCGATGGAAAGTGATGTGAGGCGGACTGGAGGAAGAGCCTCTTCCATCGCTTTGGGCAACCAAACTCCGAAATCCAGATCTGTGTACAAAACTGTACCAGTGAGTGCATCTCACAGAACCCCGAAGTAGCTGTCATCGTGATGAGGGAGTAGCTCTGGAGCATATCCAAGTCGTCCTCCAAGTCCCCGTCATTATTGTCATCGTCATCGTCGCTTTCTTCAGCATTACACAAGCCGCCGTTATAGCCGTGCAGCATATACTTGGGAATATTCTGTGCGTGGAAGTAGCTCATCAGCAACAGAAGATTAGCCGCTCATAGCTGCTCTCATTTGATCTGCTCAAACGTCAACTGCCACGTTAGAACAACGGAGTTTGATACACCGTTGTATCGCCAGATATCCCCTATGTCACTACGCAGCAGAGTGCCCTTCCGCTTTTCACTCTTTTGGAGTTCGTCCAAGTATGATTGGATGGTCGCCCGGCTTCTTTTATGGATGTACGCTGCTGCTTGGTTGACGGCGAGCGGGATGCAACCCAGGGTGTGGACCAGGCGCAAGGCGGCGACCTCGTCGACATCTTGGTCAAGTTTATTTTGGAGAAGCTGAAAGGCCTGCGCTTCCTCCATTGTTGGGACTCTGAAAATCATCTTGCCGTTACCCATTAGCTTCTCTGCAGCGTCCCAGCTGCGCGATGTTACCAGGATCTTGCCATTATCCATCTTCAGGATATACAATACTATTGGTATCGATGCATCTGTTTGACTATTAATCTTGGAGAATAACATCTCGATATCGTCGGCATTGTCGACAATCATCAGCTACGGGCTTATGTTCTCCTTCTGCAGCTAGTCACGGAGCAGCGCTAAGACATTGACCCCAGGGTTGTGGCGACAGGGGAGCGCTAGGACTTCTGCGATGGAACGGTATGAGTCTTTGAATGTCGCTTTTGTGCTGGCGTTGACCCAGAAAATGCTGGTGTTGGGGGAGGTGACGCGGACTTAATGAGCGAATTGGACGGCTACCTGGGACTTGCTATGGTTTTGTTAGTACAGACCTCGAATAGCACCTGGTGCGATATACCCAAACCCGCCAAGACCCACGAGAGCAAAGCGCCTCTCAGATTCAGCGTATCGCGTTTCGGTCCATGCCCAGATATTGGGCCTATTCATGAAATTGGGGTCGGGAGGGAACAGTATGACAAAATGAGGATTGCAGGCAATAGACAGATCCTCGGCTTTGCTGAACTTGAGATCCTGTACACCTTGTTGTAGGCTGAAAAGAAGGATCCTAAAGAAGTCAGGCTGTGGCTCTATTATGCAGGAGAGGATTTGCTCGCACGTGTGGTCAGAGTGCATAGTCTCGACTGCTATCTTCATTTCATCCGCCGTCTGCTTCAAGCCATGCAGACCTTCCTGAACTAATAAATATTAGATGGTATTAGATGAACTATATGTGCAATACTAACTGGTATTAAGAACTTCGCGGATAGGCTTCTCTACCTTGACACTGTTTAGCGGAATATGGAGTAAAAGATCTTTTGCGTACGCTGCCGCCACCATGGCCGCAAAGCCTTGCCACTCCTTGTTCTTATGCGAGTTGGAGTAGTCGCATATTCCCCGGATGACCAGGCACAGAAAGTGGTTCATCAAGCCGGCGGCTTCCATCTCAAAGCAGAGGACGCCCTTTTCCACCGAAAGTTGGTCTCATATCTCGGCATTCTTCATCACCTGGTTTGCAGAAGCAATGAGTCTGTAGTGAATGGCAGGGTTATCTTCATCTTCGCTCCGCTTATGTCAAGACACTATATTGGCGGTGTTGGCTTCACATGCTTGGGAGCAAGCTGCATCAGAGTTGAGTGGGTGGATGAAATCGGATTTGTAGAGCTGATCGGTACTTGCATCTGGGCGTGAGTGTGTCTTTTGGAGTCGTTTCCATGGAATCAAGGCCTTTTGCACCTTGGACTCGAGTTCAGGCCCCTGCATCATATACTCGGTCTCAAGTCCGGAAACTGCGTTCAATAGGGCTGGTAGCAGTTAGTTCAAGCTCCCGGTTTCAACAAACCCTTGATTTTGCATCATTTTGCCATAGTCATAATATATAACGCCGCTTTTTCCAGCATTACGACTTCCAATAACTATATCACCAAGGCGTATATCGTTTTGTTGACTTAGCGCGCCACCTCCAACACCAACCATCAATCCAATGCGGACGTTAGGAAAGCTGTGGACCAGGTCTTTCGCCACTATAGCGGCAGCTGCGATTCCATACTCCCTCTTAGGCATAACTGCAATGACAACGTTATGCTTCCCCATTGTCCCAAGAGTATAAGTGTTGCAATCATTCCGTTGAACCGCTTTAGGGGCGGGATGTTGTTCATCAAGAAAGGTGCGGGCAGCGGCCAACTCTGTAGGAAGGGCACAGATCCAGCCAACAGTGTAGGCATGGGGATCAGACATGGCTGGATCTTGTTCACCTAATTGAAAATACGCGGATTCTTAGGTGAGAAAGGTAATGGAGACATGAAAGATGAGGCGTCAAGGTAAATCGGACAGACAGGCATAGCGGGTGTCCTTATTTTATTCGCTGGACATAAGATCAGGCTGGCGCTGGTCACACCCAGATGCAACCAAGGGATTTGGGGCATGCAGCGGGTTGGACGGGGGGATTAGTGAAGAGCTTACGATCGGTTGGTCAGTGACTCTCGAACAAATCATGAGAACAAACCGGGGCGCCCATTTGATATGTAGGCCAGCGGCGGTGCATGTCGGCGGCGCAGGGTATGGCGAGGTTGTTGAATGGTGAGGCAAGGGCGACTAGAGATGGGCGGAAGCCGGTTTCAAGCGGGCGTTGCGTCCAGAAATGTCATTAGACGCTACTGCCCCTCAAGAATAGCGATGCTGGAAAGACGGATTTGAGGGGAGGTCAGTTTTTGCCCTGTGCGTCGGCATCATCTCCATATTGCTTCACTGGGCCGTCCCGTTCATCCCATCGGTTTCTGACGACCAGGATACCCTTTTTTTGACATAGCAGAGCGTGCAGGGGCATGGTTTCAGTCGAAGGTGGCGCGTCTGATGGCCTTGGTGACCAGGCCCCCCATCAACGAGCATGGCGATCCGCAGAAACCCGTGGAAACCTGTGGAGACTCTTCAGAACGGGCCACGTGTTTTCCCCCCGCACCCGCAGCCACCAGCAAACGACAAGGCAATGTGGCAACCATCCCGCTCCAATTTAGCTCAATTCTTTTACGAGGCACGCCATCATGGAAAGCTTGACTTATGAACGGCTTGACGAGGACTGTGCTATCAGTTATGAGACCCCTGAATTTCTGACGTCCGCGACGTTCGACAGTCGTAGAGATGGACCGGCTGCTGAACCTAGTTTGACCCCCGAGCAGACCGATCAGCCAAGTGGTGATCGTGCGCCACCTCTTCTCCGACTGAGTGATTGGAACAGCACCAAACAGTACGACAAAAACAACCCTGAGTGCATTCACTACGATTTTCGTTGGAAGGTCTCCCAACGTGAGAAGATCCGAGCAAGGCAAGTTTGTTCAGACACAGACCTCAATCTAGTCCTGGCTCCAAGCGATTTCTGGACGATCGACTTTAAGCCACAGCTTGCAACGCTGTTGAAAGATGAGAATAAATTCCCAGGAGATGCGTATACATGTGAAGAAACGATTATCGACATATCTATCAAGCGAAGCCGTCAGCGCAGCCTGAAGAAATGATTTACAGGCCTTGAGATTGATTAGGATATGCTTGACAGCCATGTGGAAGGCCTTGGCGCCTTGTTCAGCAAGAGGAGGAAGATTACCTTTGGCATTGAGTTTATTTACAAAGAAGCCACAAGCGACCTTATGGCGACTAAGGGCAAGAAGAAAAGGCAGAGCGCTACTGAGGCTCAAAAGCTATAGAGAGCTGCTGATGCTGGTCTTTGGACCTGAGTGTATAAGCATTATTGCTGCTGAGGTAAATATTGCAAGCAGGGACTGTACTACTGGCTTAACGAATGAGGAAACCACTATAGGTTGCTGCTGAGGCATTTGGAAGAGATTTTCCACCATATTAAAGGGAGTATGAAGGAAGGGGAGAAAGAGGAGGAGGTTGATATTGATATTGAGATTCCATCTAAAATTCTTGGGGATATACTGAACGATAGCTGCAAGCGGAAGGCTGAGGACTCTGTTAACTGTTATGGCTTTAAAGCCTATGCGTCGTCTAATGGCTGGCTTCACAATATGGGTGAGATGAGTTTTATTGAAAACTATGGGGAGGTTGAGGGTGACAGGATGGACAGACTTGAGGAGTATTGCAACTGGTCTCTGCAACAAGTCAAGAGCGACAAGTGGAGAGAAGCTCTGCAGGCCGCGAATCAGTTCGCGATGGATCAGTTTCTTGAACTGAACTCGATCCTCAAGCACCCAAAGGTGGCTGCTGATTTGATGGTGAAGGGCGGAGTGAAGCTGGGCATTGCACTGCAGTTTGTGAGCAACATCAGCAAGTTTCAACAGGAAACGAAGTAGCCTTAAAATGTGATGGAGTTCTATGTTTTAGCCTATTCCTTACTGCCAAATCTGAATTTGTTCGGGTGGCTGTGTGACAGATATCCCAGCATGACGAAAATGACGCTCCGCAATGCCGGCGTCATCCCCAACCACGTCAACGCACCACTCTAGAAACATCTTAAACTCTCTAGCAATAAAGTCTTCATTCTCATGCCACTTTTTCTTGATGAACTTTTTGAGGACTCCGAAATGCTCCTCGATAGGGTTGAAGTCGGGCGAGTACAGTGAAAGGAATTCCAGTATTACCCCTGCATCTCGACACATTTGCACAAGCTTCTCTGAATAATGCCACAAAGCGTTGTCCATAACGATGACGGATTTCGGCTCTGGATACCTACCGCAGTGATGCAGCAGCTGAGCTATAAAGTCCTCAAACAAATCACTATCTGTTGGTCCTTGGTATACTCGCCTCAGCATGATGCCGTCTTGTGCGTATGCTGGAAGGATGTGCCATCGTTTCCCTCGACCAAATTTCGTTGTCTCTACTGGGGAAGACCCTTTTAGAGACCACCCCTAACGCTGGTATCCCGCCCGCCTGTCACAGCCAGACTTATCAATAAAGACAAGCTGATAAGACTGATACTGCAATATGCGGTGTAGGTAGTGGTCTCAAAGGTCGTCATCCCGCTGTTGTGCAATGCGGCGGATAGTCTTTCTCGTCCACCCGATTGATTGCAAGATCCAACCAATAGATCGCTCCAATAATCTCATCGCAAAGTGGCGATAAAGGAAGTCCGCCATCTTGCACTAGTATATGTACAGCTATTTGATTAGTCTTTCACAAAAGGCTTTCTATATATATGTTATTATGCAGCTGCAACAGCTGACATGAGTTGGTTTTCGGGTAGGCATCTTAGAATCTGGTCTTTTGAGATGCATCTTCTGAATAGTACGTTTAGAGCATAAAGCTTTTAAAGCAATAAGCTGATTCTTAAATCCTTACGCTAATAAAGTCTTGATCAGGGAACGCTGTGCGGCATCAAGTTGTGGCGCCATGACAATATCTGATGCCAGAGCGTCGTCTCGACTCAGGAATAAGAAGGGAGAACAATGGGACGACAGCCAGCGGAGCAAACATGGGCACCCAGCAGTTTTTAGACGGGCTGGGTCCATGACAGCTTACTGGTAAGCCAATTTTGGCTGCGTTCAATTCTGGCTCTGTCTAGTTCAGGTTCTGTTCAGTTTTGGCTCTGTTAGCGACTGCTCCCTGAGTACCTGCTCACTACAAGTATAATCTGCCAAGCCAAGTGACCCACGGCTCCACACCACCACTACTAAAGATGTTAAGTAACGATTTGGGTGAAACCCAATACGCCTTTTACTGTACTGTAGCACAAATCTAGCGCACGGTGAGGAGAGCCAAGTGCATGGCACAAAAGGACCGGCAGACCATGGTGACACTGGTACGAGGGGGGTAAGCAAGCCGATCAGTCTGAGGCAGGCCAGTTATTATAATACATTCTGGGATTCTTCGCCTCTTTGGGCCATACTTGACACTGCACATAACAGAGACTCTACATCGTAATACGTTCGAGATGGCTTCGACTGAATTTGCCGGGGTAGAAGATTCCAACACCCGTGCCGGTTGCCCTTCGAAACGTATCGACCCTCCCAGCAGGCTATGGAACTTGATTTTCAAGGACATGTCTTGGGTAGAAGAGATACTGAACACGACCGGCTACACAGATACAGGTTCGCCATTGCCTTGTCTTGTTGGCGGTGACTTGGAAAGATTCTGTCGAGGCGAATGCGACCAAGCATATTTAGTTCTGTTGATCCACGACTGGACCGGCGATTCAGGCCGCTTTGTGAAAAAGTTTTTCCAGTCTCTGGTCAATCATGAATATAACAGGGTGACACAAGAGGTTATTTTTGAGCATTCGGGCTTAACCCTACATATTAGGGATGCTATTGGCGACACTGACGAATGCTGGGTCCCGTTCGCCCGATTTGATAAGCTCTTCTGCGCAGCGGGGAGTGCCAATGCCGGTACTCTAGTACTTTACTATCAAGAACATGCCATTCGCAAGATTCCGCCAGAATCCATCCGCGGGGTGCAGTCAGGACGTGGGAAAGACACAAGTCGAGCGTGCTCCATTCGGCTCAAATTTCGCGAGGGAAACCCTGCTTACCGTGTGTTATACCGGCCGGACAGGATGAAGGGACTCATTAATATTCAACAAAGAGATGAGACAGGGCGTGAATGGGTGGTGGCCTGGACGCCGGCAGTGGGGAAGCAGAAGTCATGGTGGTCTTAAGTAGATACAATTTCTGCCAGTTAACGCGCCGAGACCGCCAAATAATGTATGCAATCTTGTCGTCATGTCAGGCGCTAAGGATTGTATTGACTAGCAAACCTCTGATTTTGATGTCCTTGTCAGTTACGAACACGGGGCTTGCAAGTCTAACCACCGTCTTGTCTCGTTGATGCAGCATGTAGCAGTTTGCTCATTTCTCTGTAATGAACGGACCCCACTGGAGTGTATTACCATCAAAATAAAACATGAAAATAAGAACAAAAACGTTAGTAAGGACCAGAGCAGTCACCTGACTTGAAGCAGTTTTCGTTTCGTTAACTATGAAATATAAAGGCCTGTTGAGGAAGTTTCGTGACCCGCCCTACAAGTGCCATTAGAACACTTCACCTTTACACAATATACCAGAATCAAGACGATTTGCTCCTTGTACAATCAGCCATGTAGAACGTCAGGTGACTCGGATCAATGGTCTATCTCACATGTAAAAGGGCATTGACTCATGAGACAATAAGATGAGAAGAGATGTGGTGGTATGGAAATGAAGCCCGCAGAGACGCGGTTGTAACACCGGTGAATAATCATATAGCGATAATTACTAACAGCTGCCGTCACTTACAACCTGTCAAGGTGGCTAGATGGAAAGGGACATGTTGGATATGTAGGATAGCTATACATATAACGTGAGCCCGGCTATAGGTCATGTTTCTACAGCTTTTTGGCAATTGATCTTCGAATATTCTCCAGAACACTTTTAAGTCATATTCGCTGCGAGTCGCTATGTTAAGCACAAGAATGACTGGGTTCCAGAAAGACCTGTTTTTTCCAGCGTACTTAGCACCACAACTGAAAATATTTCACATCTGGCTCACGGCGCTACTCTGCAGCTTCGGTTAGCAGACTTCCTTGTTACATGACTGATTGATCATACATATCCCAGCCATGAGAACAGAATGAAGAGAGAAATCACACAACGTGTCCCTGGTTCAAGGCTGTGTTCAATAAAACAAAAGCTACTAAACTTATATAATCTCCTCTGCATAAATCCCAAGAAAAAGTCATCATACATACGCATCTAAGTTAACACGCGAATGGGATCTCAACTCTAACAACTGAGAAAGTAGCTCCTCCAAAGCCGAATGCGGATACTGAATAACAATGCCACTACTGAAAAACATGCAGAGCCATAGCCCATTACATTTAGAGAGCTTCCATTGAAAGGGAAACCTGTCTCTTCTTAGCAGACGGATCAAGATCCAGATGATCGTTTCTCAACGTTTAACGAGACCCAATATCGTTGCATTAGGGCACCTGTGTGTGGGAAGCGCCTCTAGCGATGGACCTTTTCCATATCCTGTGCTGCTGAAAGTCATAAGTGGGACGAGATTAGAAACTCATCTCATCGAGGACGTCTTGAGTGTCTTCGTCTTTGAGCTGGCTGTGGAGGTAGGAAGGGATTGTTATCGCCGTCGGAGTCTGTTTCAGCCTCGGATTCTTCAAGCATGAGCTTCTTTAAGAACACTCCCAGTTTTTCTATGTTGGGCTTAGAATATTCAAGCGCGGTTTGTTCAGAGAACTCAACCCCGGCACTCCGAAGAAAGCTATTGTAGTTGGCATCACCTCCTAAGTTTTGTTTCAGGGCGGATGCTGTAAGAATATGGTGTTCGGTTTTACGCTCAACCTTTAGGATGCACCAGAAGTAGGTTGGTGGTTTTCGATATAACGTATTCTGTCCAGCAACCAAAATAGCAACCACTGAGTTCATTCTTGGCAACTTCTTCGCTTCCTCTAATTTCCCAATATACCTTTTGTGATCATCAACAAGGTATTTCTTCTTCAGGTCTTCTGGGAATATTGAGGCTGGCTGAAGGCTTAGGCTGTTATTTCGTCCCACGAAAAACTGAGATTGATCAGAGAAATGTACTTTGCCGCTGGCGTCTGTAAATCGTTTGGGACGAACTGCGATGATCTCGTCCTGATGTTCAAAGAACTTCTCAGTTACTTCGGTTGCTAACAATCCAGACTTAGACGTGTGGCTGACTTTGACCCAAGACGTTGAAATAACAATTTCGTTTGCACCGTAATGGCGCTGTGACAAAGCTTGATGCAGCTCCTGGTTCGGCTTGTTGGGATTCTCAAGAGGCTGCGTTCCACGGCTCGTTGAAGGGCTATTGGTTGTTGAGCTGAATTTGATAGCTTCTATCCAGGAATGAGGAAAGTCGTTTGTTGTCATGAACTTCTCCAGGGCTTGGGAGAGTTTCTCCTTTTGCTCTGAATCGTGCGATTTAATCATACACCAGTAGAAGTGGCCAATGGTATGGTATCTGGTCTCTGGAGGACCACTCATGTTTTCTTGTTCGTAGTACGCTCTGATTCTTTGGTCCAAGTTGTCTAGCGGCTTGAATGCCCTTTTGTCTATCAAAAGGTCGTCTTCGGACCATTTGTCTTCGTTAATCTCCCTGATAAAGGCAGAGAAGTGATCACCCGAGTTGCTCAACATCTCGGTTACCTGAGAAGGTATCTGCGTCTTATCAACTTCCATGGAATTGCCTGTTTCCCCATCGAGATGTTCATGTTCTAATTCCATTATTGCTTTCTTTTCTTGTTCTGCGGTGAGAGAATCGTATTTAGCTCTTTTCTTTTCGTCACCAAGACTTTCGTAGATAGCCAAAGCCACTGCATGAAGTGTAAGTGATAAATAGAGTTCCAATCTCATGAGGGAGAAATACTTGTGCGACTTCCGTTTCTTCCATCCTTGTCAAGCAGAAGAGAATTGTATGTATCTCTGAATGCTATCTGAATGTCTTTCTTCGAAGCTTTCCGGTCAAGTCCAAACATCTCATATAAGGAAGTTGGTTTTTTCTCGAGGAGAATATTCTCAAAGATTTCCCCTCGATTCATGGACTTTTCTTCATTGGTTGACATTGTGTTACAGGTGGTGTGTTTGAACTATGGATTCCGGGCTCTAAACTGGAGGGTTCCAAGGCATTTTATATCTGAATGGAATGCATGGGAGGAATAGAGGTCCTTGATTATGGACCGGCGTAAAATTTGATAGGATGACTAGCTGCCAAACCGGGACTGGATAATGAGCGCTGAATGAGAGCCACAAGAGTATTACTAGTTTTCAGTGTAAGGGGCTACACTATAGGATGAAGCTTATGTAGCAACAATTCTACAGCGCCACACGTTTTCTATTTTTCATAATGTAGTGACACGTCTTTACCGACTCATGACAGCAGGCCTGAAGTAGAATTCGCCCCTCGCCCATGGGTAGTCATTCTCAGCCTTTTGTATGCTATTCAACTTGAGCTCTTTGGTCGTTTTCTTCAGCTTCATGAAAGCCATCTAACACCTACGTGCGGTAAAGGAACATTAAAGTAACCAGCGACAAGGGCTTTGCGCTCATTGCAAAACCTTTTTCTTCCACGCCCAGCTCCAGTCAGTCCAAGCGTTTGCACATTGTGATCTCATGCAGCTGTACCGGCCTCCAATGTGGTGCAGCTTGCAGCTTTGGTACTGATTCCAGTTTTTGATTACACAGTTCCTAAGCAGGGTCACTGTGGAAGCACAAGTAGAGTCGGCATCTCGCTCATGTGTAATGACCATATTATGCTAGCTTATACACCCAATGCACTGTAATTATTCGGATTATCTCATCGCAATCCGAATCCGTAGTTGACCAAATGTAGAAGCCACAAAGCTGGCTGCGAGTGATCTGCTTCTGGACTATGACACATCGGTTTTCAGTTGCCGCATCTAACAGTATCTTACAATCAGTTTGACGCCAATTTGGATTACGTAGTAGATAAACACGCTTACTCTACCGCACATTCAATAGCACCTACCTTGCTTCACTTGTGCACAGCCCTCATATATTACGAGCAGGGTGGAGTAATCAGCTGGAGCCTAAAGCAAAAGCATCAGTCTATAATGACAAATGCGTTGTTATCCCCTGTTCTGCATTCTACACTTACTGCACGCTGGCCAGTAATCGCGTCAGTTGGTTCATTGCACAGGATGTCCGAAAACACCATTGAGAATTACTGCTCATGTACCGTACTGTAAAGCTTACTGTACATACCTCAGATGTATGGGAATCGACCTTTACTGTTCAGGAGCTGTGTATTACATTGCAGATGCCACTAAACATTTTCTCTGACATTTAAACTCCCTAAATAACTGAACGTCGTATGTCTTTCTTTAGCTTCAGCTCCTCGCTTTGAGCTTCAGCTGTACACTTCCCACGATAATAAGAACTCGGAGTCATCATATTTATTACGTGTGCCGCAGCAATGTCGACGTCACCAGGCAGAATTGAAACCCGCACTGGTACAACATCGATATTGAACGGCCTTTCAACAGCATCTACTTCAATAGCGACCCCAACACATTCAATCGCAGTCGGAGCGGATGGGTTTGTATTTAGTCCAAAGGTGGTCTCTAACGTCTCAGTTGGGGACATTGTTGGTTCGTAGCCTTTGTGCGGAAGTTGACAAAAGGCCTATCTGACCGCTCTAGAATTCCATTTCTTCCCCGGAGGGCATGCGGTGACGAGAGCTGAGTACAAGTTTCCATGTATTCCATATGAATATACCGGTACAGCAAAAAAGGGCTTCACAAGCGGCACGAGACATCCCCAGGTCATATCGTATGAGGCACGTCTGGTCACTTATCACACATTGGGAACCTTTGTTTTAACATCTTCGTTTTTTAGGAATCAAACTTCTATCGCGTTCGAATCAACGACACATTTCCCATATTCTTTTACTGCTCGATTCCAGGGTCTTGCAAGAACGAGCAGATGATTGGAGCAATCAATCCTGTAATCAAATTGGAACCGTACACGAGAAATTCGACTAATTCAGAACAGAATCAGAGTCAAACGATTGACGTGCAGCTGGCACACGTCCTGAACACTTCACTCGAATTGGGTCCTGGAGATCCATTCCCATCAGAGACTCCAGAACCGACGACGCAGTCCTCTGTCTCAGCTAAGAATACACTCAACACTGGCCAGATTGTTGGAATCATTCTAGGCATCGCTGGAGTCGTTGTCATTGGTGCTATTCTATTTTACATGTTTAGTCGAAAGAAGAGGAATCAGCCCCTAGTACAGGAAGTTTCGGGCACAGCAAGGTCGGGAGAGTCGCCTTTTCCGCCCGCTGTCGACCTGTTAGCATCACCAGGCGGCCAAACTTTGCCCGAAATGCCTTTCAAAGACTCAAACTCACCATCAACAGACTTCTTGCACGCTTCTGTAATTGCACCAGAAATGCGCGACTCACACTTATCTCCCATACTTAGGCCTAGAATGTGTGAGAGCCGTCGTTACGAGATTGAAGAAACTGTAACTGAACCGCCACACCACACTTCGCCCATTGAGCTGCCGTCTTCGCAAGCCAAATCAAAGGAATCCCCCCCAACCTACCATGAAGTATCATGACTAGTTGGAGATGGATATAGCTCAATTACGTCCATCCCAGATTTAGCGATATGTGGGCGCCTGGCTTGACAAGTACAGGAAATGGGATTTAAACAGGCTGCTCCTAACCAATTGTATTTTCGACTCCATGGTCTTCTTCAATTACGACTTTCTTAAATATCTATGGATATCTAGACGCTGCTTGAGGCATTGCACCTCTTGGGAAGGTTCAGCGTGCTCAAAGTATCCCCCCCATGCTCATCTTTGTCTAGGTTGCGACTCTAGCTTGCGACTCAATCCCGTATTGCCCAAGGATCACGATCTGTTTTATGATTGATATCGCCTTGGTGACTGGTTTGCGCTTTTCAGTATGGCCCGGACATTGTGTCATCCTGGAAGGGCTCCGCAGGCCTGGCGTCGGAGTTGTCGAAACCAGCGGCAAATTCTCACGCGCACACCGTCGATGTTGAGCCATCGCCCATGTGCGATTCATGGGTTTGCGAAGTGGTTGAACAGACTGCAGTAGCTCCACTTTCACCACCGATGCCGCTGCTGTTCGTGTCAATATGGACTGCGTTAGGGTTCTGTTGCAGGCAGCGTCGGTGCCCCTTTTCAGCCTGCTTCACGCTTTCAACGATGTAAATGCGCGGTCCTTGCTTCCAAAGAGGGGCCACGTAGCGCTGTATATGTTTTAGCTGTTCACTGTCGACCCCTTGCCCAACGTGAAGTCATTTTGTGATCGTCTGTCTTGGACTCATTGTCTTTCCTCTATGAAGAAGGGCTTTGGCCTCGAATATTCTACTAACAGGATTGATGTCATATTTTCATAACTGCTATTCGATTGGCAAGAGATGCCTTTTTACATTTATGCTGAAAATCAGATCGCTCTGTACGCCCCGCTCGTTCTCCTGGCTGCTTTGACCAGAAGACTTTGTAGCCTCTGAAGCGTTCTCTTAGTATAACCTTTTTCTCCCCAACCTCCGTTGGACCACCATAAGCAGGCATACATCATCTGAGGTGTGGCGACTCTCTTGTAGATGGTCCTCATGCCTCTAGTCATCAATCCTCATGCGGAGCTGTCAAGGCTACTGACTGCTGTGATGGTGTTGCTAAACTGAGTTCTGCCATGCTTATGAGTGCCATGGTGGCTTTTGTTTGCCGTCTTGTCGAGGTGTTATTTTCGTTTCAGGGCTGAGTCCATGATGGGACTGGGGTATTCACAGATCTTCTTGTGCATAGCTTCTTCCCATTGACTTTCGACTCTCGTGTGAGCATTGTTTCTGCTTTTCGCTCTTGCGAAGTGGGTAAGCTGAGAATTCTCGTCCGCGAAGACGGACGCATCGATGGTGGCCTGTGTCTCGGCCTTCTGAAACGCTTTCTGAAGCTTGCGGCAGGTTTCTTCAGTGTTGTCTTGAAGACTACGGCGAGGATCGCTGCGTCGTCTATGAAGCCTGTTGTTGTTGTTGTTGTTGTTGTTGTTGTGTCTCCGTTCTCCCTGCAACTGTCCAAGAGATCCGCGTTGTAGAAGGGGTAGAGGCTTGGTGAAAGAGGCGACCTTGTAGAATGCCGGTGGTAACTCAATATATTTTGGACCTGAGCCCGGCCAGGCTGATTTTCCCCTCTTGTAATCTGATAAAGCTTGCAATCCACTTCGATGTTTTTTCGTCAATCCGTAACTTATTCAGATTATGCAGGAGGCGGCGGTGAGAAGCACTGTCTAAGGCGCCTGACACATCCAGGAGAGGTAAACTAGGTAGGAATCTTTCCTTTTCCTGACGTTCAGGCCTCATGTATCTTATCTACTACCTCGTACAATGCGCTTTTTGTGAATCAATATTTACTACCATCCATGTGGCTCTTCGGCAGTAGAATATGTGCCTCGGCGAGGTAGCTCAGCCTTTTTGCTACTATAGCATTTGTGATCTTACTAGCTATGTTAAGGAGACATATTGGCTTGTCGACTTAGAATGCTACGCAGGAGTTCTTGCATAACTTCTTCAACACCATTATAACAGCCTTTCTGACATATCATGCACAGGCGAAGGCTTTGATTCAATATGCGGGCGAATTGTGGTACCATTCATGGCCTCGCCGTTTGGGTGCCAAGTTTGGCGATGCCATTGGGCCCATGCCATACAATGCGTTGTCTATGTCTTCGAGGTATGCCGTTGGGAATGTAGTGAGGGATGTTTTAATAAATAGTGCTGCTTTTTCAGGGGTGTTGGCGACCTGTGACGTATTCTTGATTACTGGTGTGGGAGTCGGTGACTGATTCTGTATGTTTCTGGGCCATCTCGCGATTCTTCAAAGCGAGGCTGGGGGTTCAGTCGCTTTAATGAATGCCTCGCGGTGTGCTCCTCGCAGTACTCTTCGGATGGCGCGGCCTTTGCTGTTCTCGCCGTCTTGCACGCTTCCCAGCTGATCTGCGTTCACAGTACAATGTACGTCCTGCGGAGTCGCTTCGTTTCTGCGACTATGTCCGCGCATTCCTTGGTTCAACCTGTACTAGACCTCGGCGATGGGACTTTGGAAGGAATAGATGCCTCAATGGTTGTTGGCAGGGCTTCCATAACTGCCTCTACATATCCATCCAGCGCTGCTTTCGTTCTCGGCCTTTTCAATTGCGGTAGTGAGGTTTGGAGCTCCTTATATAATGTCGTCTCATCGATGACTTTCCATTTTCGCTTTCCTTTCTCTGCGTGGCTCTGGAGCCGCCGGGTGCAGAAACGTCGCTGTGGGTAGGTGATTGAAGTCGTGATTTTTGCCACAATCCACTTCACATCTGGTAATCCTGTCGTCATGGCCTATGGCGATGAGGCAGAGGTCGACAGTTATCCGATGGTCTCCCTCTCCTCCATGTATGTGATGGTTCCCGGTTGGAGTTGACTCATAGGTTCCACATCGTTTATGAGGTCAAGGAAGTCGGTTGCTTCGCGGAAGTAGTGTCTTTACAGCCTACGTACTTCGGTGGGAATGAATGCCTTGTTGTCCTGCAGCAGGTTGTCTCTGGTTTTGTTGAAGCGTTTGATTCCCTTGAGCTGGTCCTTATGTCACACGCTAGCACCACATAGGTCGGGATCCGCACCGCGGCGCTGATGCTGATGTGGTTTTCTCGTCCTCGGCAAACTGACGAAGGACCTCTAAAGCTTTCGTCGTGATTATTTTGACGCTGAGGTCGCTGCTCTTGACTTAATTAGCCGATGCCGCCTTGAATTCGACCGTGTTTTGCTGGATGTCAACCCTGATGGTTCTTGTGTCGCGGATGGTGGTCTGGTTGGCAGTTTTTGTTTCTACTCGGAGGCTCCCGATGGCTTGGTGTAGGTCTCCGAGCTCGGGTAGATTCTGCATTTTGGCACGCAGGGAGAGGGTCGCGATGAGCGTGGACCTCATAGCTTTCCGGTTGAGGAACTGCCCGTTTGCGGTGTTCGTAGACTTGACTGTTGTCTGGAAGTGTCTACTAAGTTCGGTGGCGTGCTCTCGATGATGGGTTGGTGATTCAGGTGATAGATTCAATCCGTACGCCACGAGCACAGAGCTCAAATTGATAGAGCGTACAGGGGAACAATAGATATTTCGGTGACAGGTCGTGTGAGCCGATAGTGAAGAAGTAGCACTGCGTTTCCCCCAAGAAGCTCACGGATGATGAAAAGATCAAGAGGTACATGATGACCAGAAATCATTTACAACTTAACCGTATAGTGGGACTGAACTCAGTTGCATAAGGCCCAAGTTTCATAGCATATTCAAAACACAAATAATGTGTCTTCATCATGATTTACCTTTAAGATTTGTACTTATTTACTAAAAGTACTTCCCCATGCTGTACACGCTATTGTCATTACCTCTATTGCTGAAATTTGTTCATAGTCTGCTTCACCATAAAGAAGGCGAGATTACTCTCCCTCTCGCTTTACACGCTTTACAACCCTCCGGCCTCTTCCGTTTAGCTACCATAAGCGCCTTCTCCGTAAAGGCCTCATCAAAAGTTTCCCGCTGAGACCACGTTCCATCCTTTTCATTCCAAGTAACGTGGGCTAGTAGGGGACCCTTAACAAAAAGTACATTAAATTTAGAAAACTCATCAGATTTCAGATTTCGTGCGACAACAGGGATTCCGCATATTGCAGACTCAACAGATGGTTGCGACGTACGTCTCGGTGCACCTTGGTGCTGCCAAAGTGTGGCCGTAGTTTGTTGAACTTCCAGAGAGCGAAACATAAGATAAGCTGAGGATTTCTGGCGCGCGTTTCCTGACAACAATCTTGCTGGATTGCTGCAAGGAACACCATTGTTGAAGCTTTTTTCTGTAACCTGCCGAATGCAGAGCGTGATTTTATGATATTCGAATACAACTTCCTCGTAGTTTGAAAATTGCCAATCTTTATGGGCATGGTGAGGGCGCAGATACTCTGTTGGCCCAGCAAATTTATCATTGCTTGAAAGCCCGGGCAATAACAGTGCTAGATATAATTCACCGCAAGACTCTAGATTCTCTGACTTGGTCAACTTGACAAGGTCGGCTCCGACGAGTGTTGGGATAACGCCTAGCCTCAGCAATTGAAAAAGGTATTTTTTATCGTCAAATATGATATCCCAAAGATTGTAAATGTTTTTCATCTGAGGGGGGAAGTTGAATTTAAATGCATAGCTCTGTTCAAAAGGGTCTTGAAATAAGTTGATCAATGGCCCCAGCTGACTGTTAACGTCGTCCATATCCGTGACATCGGAGACATATAACTGTGTCTGACAAAAAAGAGGCGGGCAGCAATCAATGGGAGACACCTCAACGTATTTAAATACAAGGAATAGTGAAGGCGGCCATTGTGTAACTGGCGATCGCAATGTGCGCCGTATAAGCTTCTATTTTTGTGTCTTACGCTATTTTTAGTTTGCAGCACTCCCAGAAGATGTTATTTTGGGCACCAAGGCATGTGGATGGCCAAAGCTAAATACAGATACAAAGAGAAACAGGCGAGAAATGCCTATTCGATCTACAAGCTTAGTTTGATCACTATTGAAATCAGGCCGCAAGTGCTGACTACTGTGCAGATTATACATGAATTTCCAGATCCTATCACAGCTATGGTCTTCTTAACATCAAACTGATGGTTGAATAACAGACCCTATAATCATGTACTTTCCAAGACGATATTGTGCACATTCAGAGCATCTAAATAATGACAGATACGCGCTCATGATGTGGGGTGTCGGTTTGGATCAGATTTTCTCTACAAAAACAAAAAACGAGAAACAAGACATCCGTATGGCAATCGGGGGTCAGACTAAGAAAATAGCTGGAGCGTCACTAGAGGGACTAATTTAGAAATCATTTCGGATCCTTGAAGATTCGCTGTCTCCAGAGGCCGGCATGGATTACGCGAGATCTATAGGACTATCACCATCAAAAAGCCTGACTGATCTATCCATATTGGCGGCTTAAAAAAAAAAAAAAAAAAAAAAGAGGATTGTCATCAACTTTGGTCCTGAGCTGCTGCTGGACAGAAAAGAACCATATGTAAAAAGTTGAAGCTCTACGCTTGCGCACTATCCAGATTGAAAAGAAGTGGTTGAGCGTGTGAAAAATGATCGTTAGCAGATTAATGAACGGAAAATGGAAATTTTACACGTACAATTGCTGAGAAGGACGTTTCGAGATCGAGCTTATCTTAACAAAAGGTATTCTTTCCGCCAAACTTCTACAGATCAAAAACTTCTTAAGGTTCACTGCCCTAGCTCTTACATCATCAACAACATTGTTACGGCCGAAACAGTTGGGGTGCTGGCCGGCGTGACTATATAGTGCAGAACAGGGTGTAATGACACTAGAGGTATCATTACCAAAGCTTTTGCTTTTTGTCACACTTGGTTGCCCTGACCCACTCGTAACAAACATGCTCTGAACTAATGCGATGACGTATGCCGTACAAAGTGCCTCCGTCTAACTTTGTTCAGAGGCCGCGGAGCGTAGTTCTCAACTGTCAACAGATGTGACTAAGAGACTTTCATAGTGCACTGCGTCAATACTATAGGTGTATATAGCACCCTCATTACCGTAAACCGGGTGTAATTTCATAGCTGTATGTTATGGTCAGCTATTTGATAGTAGGGTCTGCTAACAGGAGTTGGGGAACGACGCTGAGGGATCCGAGCTCGTATCGTAGTTCGGTGTCGTGAGGTACGGGCTGTACTCCGTAGTAGATCAGGTCTTCCGAGGCCGATGTGATCAGTCTTAGACTCAAAAAGTTGTTCGCAGGGAACACAAGCTGAAAATATCCGAAGATGTTGACAAAGTTGATTGCTCGAGAGCTATAGAAGTCTGACCATGAGCGTGGCTCAGGTCATACCGTATACAAGTCTGATTCCTGAATATGTCCCTTTGTACCTTGGGTCGATCATCTTCATCCAAAATGATCCATATCTTATCGTCACGTGATTTGAATCATAGTTTCTCTGTTTCTGAGTGAGTACCTGTTGTTCCCGTGATCCTATACAGAGGATCGCAAAACTGGTGTCCACTTCGCAGGTCTATTATGTCCATTCAGCACGAACTTTCCAAGGCTAAGGCGCATAGACTTTGACAGGGGTACCTTGATTCAGACCCACTCCATTTTCAGAGGAGCTCGAAACGGATTGTTGCGACGTTGGACGCAAGAGAGAGCACGTGATTCATAAAACAGATTGCATTTTGACCCGATTTTTACCTTGGTCTTTCGGGACTTTGAATTGGGATCTGAGCAGGCAACAGCGACATTCAGAAGCAGGTCTTGGAGGCAGTGGACCCAAGAAGCGAGGCAAGCGCCAAAAGGCTCGCGGTGTCATAAGCTGCTTATTGCGCAGACGGAATGGCGGCTCAGATAGACGGATATGCCCAAAACGTTTAATGGAAGTGACAGGTTGCTGTTCATCGCTTATACCGGTGACAATCAACCTCCGCCAAAAGTCACTCTGAGCTCCTATCACGTTGGCTGGCTAGTGGAATGTGGGGATAAGCTGCCAGCAATCTGGTCAACAAGCCATTCTGGGCTCCCATGAACAGGTGTTATGTGGTCTCTGGCAAGGTACCCCTGTCTTGTGCAACTCACCTAGTCCATGGAGGGGCTGCGTTAAAACAGCCAAACAACACTCGCGAAGCGGACACCGGTTTCACGATCTTCTGTACAGTATATACGAGGGTCATCTCACCTCTGAAGGATACACCTATCCCACGGAGTGAAAGGTTAGTGCGGTTCTTGCGGGGCTTGGCTATATGGATGGCCCCGCAAGTAGTACGCTAACCTTTCACTCCGTGGGATAGGTGTACAATTGATTATGCCCATATTTCTCTGTTGGTAGAGGATAATCTTGCAACTCTTTGTCTGCAAATGCACAACCCTGCAAAAGCACGCCTGCAAATGCATAACCCTGCAAACGCACGCCTGCAAATGCATAACCCTGCAAACGCACGCCTGCAAATGAACAACCCTGCAAACGCTCGCCTGCAAATGCACAACCCTGCAAAAGCACGCCTGCAAATGCACAACCCTGCAAAAGCACGCCTGCAAATGCATAACCCTGCAAACGCACGCCTGCAAAAGCACGCCTGCAAAAGCACGCCTGCAAAAGCACGCCTGCAAACGCATAACCCTGCAAAAGCATGCCTGCAAAAACGCACCTGCAGTAGGTGAGCTTGCTCTGTCTGCAGTGCTGTTCGCACAGCCAGCTGTCGATGATTACTTTTGTCAAGCGGCATAGATGTGTGACTATGCACCCACAGGGGGTGGCTTGTGCAGGGGAAAGCAGCCTGAGTGCACTTGAACAAGTGTTTAAAGTGGTTAGTCGCGCAATGGCGCGGAACGCAAGTGCGCCAAGGCCAGCCAGCCATCTCAACTTTGTTGCATTGCATTTGAAGTGGATGAGAATTGTCTTGGGTATACTACATACACTAGGATCCATGTCACGGAGTGATGCTTTGTGTATTTGATAGATGAAGAGTACTGGTACTCACCTTACTGCTGCCCTTCTCGTACAAGGCAAGATTCGTGACCTTGGTGGCCATGGCTATCATTAGGAAAAGTCATTCGTGCTTTGTTTTATAGTATAGTAGTCTCTCCGAAGACCTTCATGTCTTTCAAGTACTGAGTATGTATAGTACTCTTGTTTTTAACCGTTCGATTATATCTTTTCGGGTTGTCTGGTCCTTTTCCATATCTGTACTTTGCTGTATATTGCACCTCTCGTCCCTTTGGCAATCTGCATCCACATCCAACTTCTGACGACGTCGCATCCAGGTATCGCAGATCGGTTTGTTCAGGCGGCCCCAGGGGCCACCAGATGGGCTTCAGGTCTTGATCAAAGCCACAGACTTCTGTTCTCATCAGTGGCAACACAGTCGGATCTCGGTCAGTCTGGGGCAGTTAAGCAAGAAATCATGTTCTCGGTCCGTGCGTGCGTTGCTGGAGGCAGGCACCCTTGTCATGCGTTCCCAAGAACGCGCCAGCATATTTTGAGCGGTGAGCCGCTCAAGTATAAGGTTCAACACAGGCGCTCTGAAGGCCAGATACAATGTACTCATTGTCTTAGAATCTCTCGCTGAGTGGCGCAGGGCATTCAATCATAATATTCTAGGGGCTACTCTACTCCGTACGCTCGTTGATGCATGCCTTCAGAGAGAGAGATCAGGGACTCTAGTAACTTTGGGCTACCGCATCCGTGGCGATTTGCTGCCGTAGGAGTCGTGTTAGCCTAAATACCCTGAATGCGGACAATACTGTGCAGCGACGTTCAGCCCATGCTCGAAACTTCATGGATCGCATTGGATATACCTTGAGTTGCCCAGCTCATCAGCAAGCCTTACCAGATGTCATGTCTATGGCCAATAGCGGACCTTGATCGAGTGCCTCCCCCTGGGCGACACTAGCCTCAAAGAGCCTTTTGCAAGTAAAGCTGAAAGGAAGGTACTTCCTAGATTTCAGCGATCTGTGACGGTATTGTGGAAATGAGAAGGATCTACAGCCTCGTCAATCGCCTGTCTGAATCAGGAACTGCGTGAAGTGGCTTGATTAATCTAGCTACGAACGGTGTGCGCGCCGAGCTGCAAAGTGGTGTGGCCGATAAAGACGGAGTTCGGGCCGGGGTTCGGGCCTCGTGCCCGAGCCCGGCCGACTATCGTCTCGCAGGAACCAGCGCTGCCGCAAGTGCAAGCGCTCAATATTCGAAATACAACATTGATCGACCGACTTGGCGCTGCTATCGCCGCCTAGTAAGCAGATCCATATTCCTCGATTGAGTTGTTTGACTTGACGTCTTATGTTACGACCCGTAAACAAGGATAACAGCTGGACGACCGACTCTCTGGGATATCGGGCGGCTAGATCAAGGCATTTAGGTATTTGTACGGCAGAATTACGGTACCCGCTCGAGAACGGAAGAACTATGACACGAGTCACATGACAACAAGATCAGTCAAAATCAGTAGGGCACAGAAGGAGCCGCTCGATGATCAGTGGGCGATTCCAATTGATCGCGATCAACTCCTGCACCTAATAGGCGGTCATCTACCAGGTGGACAAAGGAAACTGTTCAAGACTTGTGTATAGTATGACTGAGCCTGGTTCAAGGTCAGACTTCCGTAGCTTTTCAGCAATCAACTTTGTATTCATTCTCAGAATACTCTCAGTTTACCTTCACACCTTGTTGAGTCTAAGACTGATCACCTTAGCCTCTGAAGACCTAATCTATCACAGCCTTGATTCATAATAATATGACGTGATACACTAGCATTTGACTTGAATAGCTTGCAAGTTAGCCGACAATCAGATCCCGGAAAAGCACAGCACCAAATTAATAAGTATAGTTTTCAGAACTGACTTGATTGCACTTGCGGCAGCGCTTTCAGGAACCAAGCGGCATGACATTCGACTGAATTGAATGTGACAGCTCATTCCTGCCCGGAACATCCGTCCAGCATCGCAGACAGCTTCTACTTCGGGGCTAGATCAACGCTTTGCCCCGGAGCTCTCATCATTTGTCGTATTTGTTCAGTGCTGAGCCTCAGCCTTTTGGTTACCAGTGCCACTTTGTCCTTCCCGATGTACTGGTTCTCGTTTTCTTGCCATGCCATATCAATTACTTCCACATTTACGCCAGCGAATTTGACAGTAACAGAATATGGTCGATTATGGCCACACATCTCGTCCGGCATAAGAGAACTTTTGCCCTTCTCCCATGGATTTCCGCGACGATTCGGTTTCCATCCGTTTTCGTCTGCTGTGTGGAACCGTATTTCAGCCAACAAACAACATTTCAGACGAGTCACCCGTTCCTTCGAAAGGTTTCCACAACTCCGTACAGGGGCTCTGAGCTGCGTCCGACCTCGGTGGCCTTGCCTTCGACGTACTGTTACACCTCTGTGTGATTCGATTGCCCTTGCTGATGGAACAGATGGTCCAGACGTAGGTTGGGAGCCCGGTTGGCCTGATTGATCGCAGAAGTCTGTTTCAAGTCCTTCGATGAGAAAGACCGGGTCCACAGGTGCTATTTTCAAGTTGGATGTGACAGGTAATTGCTCCGTACAACTTGCAGCTGAGGCTTCCCAGACGTCGAAATGGTTGGAGACTTCCATTGAAGTTCCGCGGTCGTTGGAACCGCCATCAAAAAAAAGTTCTAAATCCTCATCGAAGATTCCAGCCGAAGGCAAGGCACAAGTTCGAGTCGCAGATCGAAGTTCACCAGCCAGGAGATCCACAGGCCGCAACTCTGGTGATTTTGATCCCACCCAGATATTCAAGTCTTCGTCGTCGCCCATAACAAGGCTCGGTATGCGTGTATGAGTAGACGTCTCTGGCGTGACTTTCATACTCTGTACACTGGCTGCAGAGGATGAAGGCAACGTCTGAAAGCGGCCGAGTTCGCAAAAACTCTCCAGGTCACACGTGCCCTCTTCGTGAGAGCGGTAATAGGCCAAAGCCATGGTGATCATGCTGTAAAGGTTCAGGTCGAGACGAAAAGAGATTAAGTAAATTCAAGACCTTGCAGATGTTCAGTCAAAAGGTGAGGTGTTTGGAGTCGTAAGATCTGAAAGAATGAAAACGATGTCTACGCATTTTTAAATCTGTTCTGGCTGCAGGTCTAATGAGCCCGGAAGGCAACGTTAACTCCAAGCCTTCGGAAGAAAGCCTTAGGAGTGTTACTGAACGCAGGTCATCCTGGTAACTGCATCTCTTTGCGACGGGAGGCCTCCAACAAGGCGTTTTCACATACACAGCCTCGTGACGGCGCGAAGGGCCCGTTTCGCTGGAGTGGTTTCAGAAGAATTGACACCCAGATAAAAATATGTTCCGATGGAATCGAAACGGGCATTGCGTGGACGTGGCTGATCAGATAAACGACCTCAGGCAATTCGAGAACGGTTTAAGATGAAGCACTGCAGCAAGAAAGGAGGATGAGGTGTGTGATACTTCCCGGCGACTTGATCTGACTGTGGTGAGCTTATCGTGAGCTGAGCTGGCTGGCGTTAGAAGTGAGTGAATTGCAAGTATTCTATAATTAAACTCGATGTACCGTACCCTTGAATAGGGGAGTAGCTTCAGGCTCTAACAGTCACTGGTTCAATCCGATAACTCATGCGATCTCCGCAGCTGATTGCAAGAGCATCCAGAAGTTGGTCACACCATATAGTAACAACTTGACCAAGTACATGTCATGACCGGCTGCATGAAAGAAGAACATAATTTAAAGCAATCAGCGGGTTAGACTGCCGTTTTGGTCTTTTGTCCCCTGAAGAATGACACCGCACCTACCTAGCTTGAGACTTGAACAGCTGGGTCCAGGGTACCGCCACAAGATCCAGAGAACCATACAGAAGGACATAGAATGAACCAGTAGAGCTGTAACTTTAAGATGCTCCGGGACGTCGACGAAGCTTGCCTGTGTTTTTGTATAAATGCATTGGGCTTTCCTTCAAGGCCGGTCATTATGTGTCCAAACCGCACCTTCTAAAATTTGTATTTGTCAGTCATGCTTCATCCCAAACCATCTCAAGATACAAACAGCTCTGCTCATTCTTCAATTGAACGACTAAAAGAGCGACCAATGTGGTTACCTAAAGGACTTCTTGTGGCCCTCTTTTTCTACTTCCTCGTCGAGTCAACAATAGCAATAGCCAGCTTTGCTCTTTTCGCACTATCAATCTTCAAATATAGCCTTTTGGTTATCACGATTGTGGTGGCAGTGCTACGAATAGACTTCTCGCAAAAGCAAACCAGCCGATTGGCCGCTGTGTATGACGATGATGTCGTCATGTCGGACAGATGTTGATGAACTGTATGAGGTGTTCATCAACATTCTCTGTCCCGGTCTATACCTCCTCAACTTCACTTTGCACATCGCCAGACCGTGTTTCTTACTCGGACACGCGGCCATGTCTACTGGAATGCCCTCGGCGGCTTGATCGCAGGCACCACGAATCGTATCAGAAGACCTTTGTCATTACTTGCATCACAACGAAATCATCCATCGCGGGCACGACTACGAGCGCGAAGGCCAGAATTGGCTCAGCTTATTGAAGACACAGCGACGACCTCAGCAAACACAGATTGCGTCGTTCATATGCTGGCATTTTCACATATACATATGTACTATATCGCTTTTTGCGATGATTATCACAATTTTCTTTGCCGTCGGGAAAAGGAAACAGGCGAAATTGGACAAATCCACCGTAGATACTCAATCAAACATCAATTTTACAGTACAGAAGACCGCAAAACTGGCGTTCACTTCGCATGTCCATTACGGTTAACTAGTTAGCACACACATAGCAAGGGTGCCTTGATCAAGGCCCGCTACATCAATCTAGGGGAGCTTGAAACGGCTTTACGCAGCGTTACGGCAAGGGAGGTAAGCTTCAAAACACGGGCAGAATTGGATATGAAGGCCTGGACGAAGGTAGAAAGATAGGACGTCGAATTTTGCCCTCCTTCTATCTCGGTTTTTGGGCCTTCAACGGCAATCCAGTAGCAGGTCCTGGTTTCAGAGGTTCCAGGAAGCGGGGAATGCACCAAAGTATCCAAGGTGATAATAAGCTGCGGACGAAAGTCAGGCCGACTGAGCCCTGCACCCCTTTTTGTTGTCTCCCGCAAACAGGTGAGGTGTGGTCACGGGCAAGGTACCCCTGACTCACGCCATACTGCGCTATGCCTAATCCCTGGAAGGTGCTCCACAGACCACCTTGCGCAGCAGACACCAGTTGTGCGATCCTCCGTTACTAGCAAGACGGGCCTCGAAGATGTTCCCATAAGCGTGCTGACGCATCATCAGAATAGTACCGAATAATTCATCGATTTGAATCGATCATCGCAATCCGCTGACAGCGCTGACCTACTTTATATCTGCCGGTAGCTGGAAGATTACTGCACTGGATCTTCTTGTGCAAGCGGCAGAGGACAGGGTAGTGATTTAAACATAAGATGACATACGTAGTGTACAGTACAGTAGCATTTAACACTGAGAAGTGTGAACATATTGACCGAACTTGAGACCCACGGCCACACTTATGCTTCTGCCGTTATTCTTCCGGTTGACCTCGCAGTACGTACGCACCTACTTGCTTGACCCTCTTATAAGCGCCTGTTCTGCGAAGATATGGGCGCTTGCGAGCCATGGAACATCGTAAGGCTGACGCGAAAATGGTGTAGCAACTCCAAAATCAAAAACGCTACGTTCCCTTGCCGGAACCCTGTTTGCAGAGTGACATGTCTCACGATAGCAAAGTGTACAATTCCGTTCCAACGAACTATCCACCCCGCGCCGGCCCCCACGGGTCACAAAGCGACGCCACCCCCTCTTCTCACAGCCACCACGCGCAACACGCCCAAGACTACATGGGGATAAGCCCCTTAGACCTTACGGTCGACCCCGCTACAATGCACGATGACGGCTCCACAACGAGAATCCACTCCGCTCTCATCGGGGATCTACGCGACCAAGTGCAAAGCCTGCAGGCGCAAGTCGTCCATCTCCAAGCCGAGAGCAAACTGCAGCAAAGCATTTTGTCAACCTTCACTGGTACCGTAACTTTGCTGTACCAGACGCTGGTTTCCACACTAGGTGGAGGGACGTCACAAATACAGGACTTTGGCACGACGTATAACCACGGAGGGGCAGCGTGAATGAGTCTCGACTGCTGCTGTTGTTGCAAGAGCGGTCGCTACCATGCGTGAACAGGATCAAATATGGGGCTAGATTTTCTCTGCGACTTTGAAGTCTGCAAGATGGCGGGAAAGAGGGATTTATTCGGACTTTATCGCTGGGTTTTGTACTGTACATTATCACCCTCCACATATATTGAGTATTCGCGTGGTATGTGAGCGCCACGCCCGTGGAGTGAGGCAGATTGTCACATTACGGTGTTGCCTTTTGGGCAACGCAGACACTTATTGCGTCTTGAACTGAACTCTTTTATGAAAAGCTTAGCATCATGAAATCTGGCCCAACCATTTTCCTCGATGAAAGTTTCCCTGATTGGACACAACATCTTCGGCGCCCAGGACTACGTCAGCCATGTCGGGACAAACTAGGCCGTTTAAGGGCTTACAACGGTCGATATTGCCTGGATGAAAGCAGTCCAGGCGGCTGAGACTCAATTTGTTACGAGCAGGTCAAGGAAACCAACTACGGCATAAACCAAAAGCTTCGGTAATGACGAGTCCGTTGTTACTATCCCCTGTTCTGCACTATGCAGTTACAAGCCTACGGTAACCAATCGCAGCGGTCGCAACACAATTCTGTTTGGTGTCTCCGTCGTTCTATCGTCGTACACTGCTTGAGTCATCTCAAACATAGCCCGTCTGCAAAGACAAAGTGCGGTGAATCTGGCGGCCACGCGCATTCGGCGCCCGAAGCCTCATTTTATGTCTTTGAGTGATAGTTGCGGATGTGATTCCGTTCTCCTCAATCCTAGTAAGCAAAGGGCGTAGGGTGTATTGCCCAGCGAGTTCTCCGAAGTCTTGCAATATAAGCCCGGAGGAGCTAATACCTCAAGCAGAGTACTGTGAACCATGTGTAAACGGTACCTTTCGCACGTCCGGCGGAAAGGTTATAAGCGTACATGTGTACAATATGTACTGCTTAGTTTGACCTGGAGTTTTCAGGAAATATACACGGGCTAAAGGCAAGCGTGGTGATTACACCACGACCTCGATCAACCTTACGCCGCGAACTAGTAATCAACTTAACAAATACCCAGCAGAGGACAATAAGCCGCTCTATCCACGGCGTCCGGTCACTCGCACCATGGGCACGAAACATAAGCCGTAATCAGCATGAAGCCCCCCTGACGTATAGATACGCTAAAGACGTGTTGAAGCAACCGTCTGGCTGTTTTTGCAGTTGAGACCAACAGGCATTCAATTATCACACAGAACATGGCTAAAAAAGCCGAAAGTCTACACCATCGATACAACCTGCGTCGCCTATCTAATTGCCAATCAACGAGAAACAAGAAGATACAAAAGCAGAGGGACAAGGCCCAGGCCGTGTGGAAAAAGCCGCGCAAGGTTCGCGAGGCCGCCCAGACGCCTTCCGAGGCAAGGCTGTGTAAGTTTCAGCTGGCTCGTAGAAACACACCCACGCCGTCGGTGGCCTTGAACAACAACAGCAACATACGCGGCAGCCAGCACAGTGGCAAGCCACCCGAGAAAAGCCCGCTCCAGCTGAGGCAGGGTCTCTTGCCGGCTACGCAGCAAAGGTACGGCTACGATCGCTACATTCCAAAAGGATGGGGATGGAAAGGGAGGCTCGTCGAGAGGCTTGGCTACCTGTATCTCTGGTGGGATCTCTTGCGCCGTAGGCAGCCCACTGTGGCGGAGTCTTGGTTCTGACTGGTTGTCTGCTGTCAATACATGTCTAGTTAGTCTCCGGGCTTGGCTGCGGCTGTGGCTGTGTCTACAATGTTGGAATTACACTTGAAGTGCCTGCAATATTTCGGAAAGTCATACGAGAGTCTGTTTTGTCATCTCGGTGATTTCAGTAGGGCAGTCCCACGCTAATCTCTATAACACATACTACATCCGAAGTTGAATCTTGACAGTGATTCCACCTGACGGCAGTGTCCACCGCACCGTCCAAACACCATACTAGATATCCCATCCGGCACGGTCATCAACATGCAAGAGAGACTCGTTGGAGCAGGCCTCAAAGAAGTCTGCCGCTCCATCAACCAGCATCTTGAGCCTCTCCTGATGCTTCCCTCTCCCGTGGTATAGTTGGAACGGCGCCTGGTCTTTGCTGAACCCCTCCTGTCGACAAAGCATAAAGCTGAGGTGGCTGTACCTTCCGCGGCAGGAAAAGTCTCCAAAGGCAAGTATCTCAAGCGACGGGATCCCCGTCGGACCGAAGGCCCATTCTGCGAAGCGCTGGAACTCAGGCTGGAGCAGGCGACAGGGACCCGTGATGCTCCTGATGTCTATGTAACCATGCGGTCCACGGCCGTCCTCCCCGGGCACGCCGAAGACGACAGACCTCGCCAGGGTCGACGGGTTACTCGCTGACCCTCCGTCATGATCCTCATACGCCCACAGGTCTTCCACCTCCTCCACCATACGGAGGCCCCAGGAGTCGTAGCGTAGGATATCTCTTCCGGACTGTCGGACGTGGAGAACCTTCAGCGACGTATGCTGCCTCAGCGACCGAACGAGCATCTCCTACGGCAATCTGTGATCAGCATTCTTCTCCATCCCATACAACGCGTGGACAACTGACAAGGTATAGAGGGAAGCAGGTGACGCCGAGACACTCGAGGTTCGTAGGCGGGGCGGCCAGAGGCTTCTGACCCAAGACGATGTCTCCTATCGTGTCGAGGAGCGGCGGCTGGCTGGCATCCTGCTCCGCATACATCGACTCGAGGTCGAGGTCGAAGATGCGCACGTGATAAACGAAACGCCTGAGCTTTGGGTGGCCCAGTGCCGCATGCCAGAGGGCTGTGGGGCGGTCCAGCAGCCCCGGAATGGAGATGTACAGCTCCTCAAGGCCCTCGAAGTGCTCTAAGAAGGTGACCAGCATTCGCTCCGGAAACGCCCCCGCAAACATATCTAACGAAACCTGGATCTCAAGCAGGGCGAGGTTGATGTTGAGTCCCGACGTCAACCAGTACCGGAAGAGGTGCGTCCAGCCCGGGCAGGCCCGGAGCCGGAGTGACTGGAGCTGGTCCAGGCATAGGACGGCTGCCACCCGGTCAGTGGCGGGACGCAGCGGCACCGCGCCAAGCGAAAGCCTCCTCAGGGCAGTCATCTGCCGGTACTCCGGCTGGCTCGGAGACGGCAGCATAATATCTGCGACAACGTTGTACTCGACGGCATCCCCGGCAATACTGGCCCAGCTGTCGTCGTAGCGCACGGCATCGAGCTCCAAGTCACTAATGATGCCGTGGTTACGCAACAGCAGACTCTTAACGCCTTGCATGTCTTTCGGCGAACGGATGCCTACCCACGAAAGCCGTCTTAACTTTGGGAACACGTCTAGGACGAGCGGGTTTCCGGCGCGAAGGGAGATGCCGCACGACCCGTCTGTGATCAGACTGATGGACTCGAGACCGCTTTGCGCTTGCGGTAGGTACCCCAGAGGCCAGAATACACCTTCAGGAAGGCAGGTTCCCACCTCCCAGCTAAGAGTGAAGGCATCCCTCGGTCAGCGTCAATGTTCGCCAAATGCCTAAGGTCGGCGGTAGTGACGAGAGAATCATCTCACCTGAAGCTCTCGAGGCGTGCTTCTTGCAGGCGACACAAGAGCTGTCCTATATTGCTCATTGGCTCCCTAAAGCTGCTGGTTCCCGCTCGGCTCTCCTCTTCGTTCAAGAAGTCCCTATCTAGACTTGCGAAATGCGGGCATCGGTAGTCACTGATGTAGCGTCGAAACCGAGACACGATCCGGAGATGTTTCGCATATTGCAGGAATGACGTTGACTTAATGTCGAACAGCGACTGGATGCGCGCATTGGTTCCACCGAGGAACAGCTCACCGTGATGCAGCACGATACGTGCAAAGAGCAGGGGAGCCACAAACCCATATGCGGAGCGCGACACTAGGCAGAGCGACTTCCAGTCTCTTGCGTTGTCCACCTAATCGTTATGTGAGTTACCACGTGCTGCTTTCTGTGCAATAGGATACTGAAGAAATGAGAGGAGCCAAGAGGGAGAGTTAGCGCACAGTTGTTACTATGTCCTGTATTATTTCAGGTGGCAGCTGGAAGAGCATGTTTGTGTCGAGGACTCATAAGACACAAAGTAAGTAACAATCTAGCATATTCAAGATGAGATATAATGCTGCTGAAGGAGTATCTAAGGAGAAATCCCTTTCCATCAGTAGGGAGTTATAATGTACTGCACCTAGGATATCACGAAGACCTGCATACTGTATTGTGGATATCCTCCTGCTTGGTGACTATGCTGATGCAGTAATCGCCAGCTCCACAAGACAAATAATTAGCAAGCTCTGTTATCCAGGTAAACCTATTACTTCATGTACTGATACTTACTATAATCAGCAAAAGGCTATGCTTGTCGTTAAGATGAGATTGATTCTTATAAGAGAAGTGGTTAGTGAGAGTAAGCTGCTTATTCCGGCCGTGCGTAATGTACTCATAAAGCTGGCCAGCATAGATTGCCCGACTTGGTAATCAAACAACACAAAGTCAACACCCGCGCCTCCTAAGCTCAAGAAACAGTATATTTCGCCTGGTACAGTATCCATCACTGCCTGATGTCATATACGATAGCACGTAGGGCCTCCATCGTCCGAGTTCGATGGCCATCTCGGCTGGCATGTCTCTCCACTAATGCATTCTGCTCTGCGGCGAGGCTGGCGAGTACTTGGCTCTCGAGCTGCAACGCGCTCTCAATTCTTACTATCTCGGCCTGTGTTTCGTCCGTCTGTAATCGTCGGCGTATTTCACGTGCCTCCAGTGCACATCCCCGGTACTCCTCATCTCTACGAAGACGCGCGAGACGTTCGGAGCTCATGTGCACTCGCCTGTCATCTATCCTGGCCATGCTACGAATACGTTTTTGCTTGGGGTGAAGAGTGACAGGCGCTAGCACTTGGAGCTTAGGGAGGTGAGGTAACGATTAATGGTTGGTTGTGTTGGTCCCAGACAAAGCCTCCAGACGTGGGAACAGTATGGCGGTTGGTTGGTTCTGGTCTTCTTGTATTCGCTGTGGCTAGGCACCCCAGATGATCGCCCGTAATACTCGCTGTACAGTCGACCATCCATAATTAGAAAAGGACGTGGAGAAAGAAGGAAGGAAGAGAAAGACAAATATGCACTATAACCAAAACTGAATCGGTCGTCTAGATGCAAGAGATGCTACACTACATGCTTACGGACCCTCCCCCTCCTCAGTGTCCGTTGGTTCCACCGCCTGGTTTGACACATTCTAGTACAGCGTGTGGATTACCTTCTGCCGAGAAGACGTCAGCCAACTCTAGCCCAGCAGCGGCAATTACATCTCTTCAGCAGATCGAGCGACGCAGCGGCCGCAGAAGGTGGATCGTCGAGCACCTGCTCTGCAATCAGCAGCCTACTGTCGCCAGCCATTGCGTCCGCGATGACCCCCAAGATGGCAATTGCGGCTTCATCGCTGTAATCGTGCAAGCAATATCGAATGTAGTAGACGTAGGCACCTGCATATGTCTCAGTCAGCTGGTCTCGATAGAGGCCGGGCCGGGCGGACCTTTAACTGGCTGCTCTTTGCGCATGTCGATGGCCATAAGTTTTACCCCACCAATTTCGTCGGCCCGTTTGACTTCGTTAATGACCACCTCCATATCCTGCAGGACGCACCGCTGCAAGGGCAGGCCACTGCTCGCGATGGAACGCGTCGCATGGCCGTTTCCTCCGCCAACGTCGACCAGCAGCATGCGACGGCCATCATCCACCTTGGACGCCTCCACAACCCAGGAAAAGTCGTACAAACCGCAAACAGGAGAGACCGTTCCCATAGCTGTCATCGCTCGCATGAACGCCCGCTTCGTCTCCGGATCCTGGTAAGCGACATCCCAAATCGTCTTCTCCGGCTGGCCATACGCGAAGGAGAAAGGCACAGGCGTTGGTCCTCGGGGCTCCGAACGACCATACTGACGGAAATAATCGGACAGTTTGGCGTAGGACACCAATCCGTGCGTGAACCTGTGGGGGTAAGCTGAGCTGTTCGGGATGCACAACCGCCCGTCAGCCACCGGCCTTGACTTACATGACTTGAGTGAGGTCTCCAAGCGGATGACAGTTCAGGAAGACCCTTGACCTGTCGGTGTGTGCAATCCTGTCTCGACCGTCCTGCCGTAGAATGCCAGTGGACAGTAGCATCCACGCGAGGCGAGCTGGTTCACGTCAGTCGATGTAATTATTGTCTCCTGTTGCGTCCGTTGTACACTGCACGCTGGCCGCTGGAGATGCCTCGCCTCCAGCTGACTAGCAGAATCAAAGCCACGAGCAAGTTCTGTACAAAGGGAGACCCTACTTAGAAGACGCACGTCGCATCGTACGCTAGTCGCTAGCTCAGCGTATGTTACCGACCCCTCCAGTGGGATTTGCTGGAAAGCTCCAAAAGCAGCAAACATCTGCTTCGCAACCATTTCCCCGATTTTGACGCAGTCGTCCATGGGTTCCAAGTGCGTATCACACCGCACAAAGTTGATGATAGCCTGGGCTGTTGCAATGATTGCTGCGCGGCTGTTTTCGCTCACGCCAGCGGGGGCGTTGCCCCGGAGCGTGTAGTGGGTTACATCGGTCAGCAGGGTCGTCGCAAGCTGTTGGAGCTCTGACATGTTCCCCGGACGTTGGGCCATTAGGCGTTGTCCGGCCGCACGGAGAGGCTTTGTGTGGCGAGATGGACTGGACCAAGATTGCAAGGAACAGAAAACCAAAAATGAGGGAATCTAACCAATGAAGACTGGGAAGAAAGCGGGTGTAGACATGTTGTAGAAAGATGTTCCCTATCCCCTTAAAGCTAGTTAAATAGTACGACCCGCAAGAATACACTGCTAGGCCGTCAGATAAGGGCCCTAAGGCAAACGACACGCTAGTGGGGAGTAAGCAGCAGCTAACTCTGCATCGCCGCAAATAAGCACATTATGATCGCCGAGATGCGAGATGATAATCACAGTTTCAAAGACATACGTGAATTGCAACGGAATGAGACTGATGTTCTGCTGTTTCCTTACAGGATGGGGAGGGTCAAGTCGGTTATTCAGTAGGTGTGCAGGGCAGGGTATCGTCACCTCTGCGAAGTAATCCACATCCATCCTGTTTCCCACAGTGCTCGATGTGACGTTTAGGATGCATGGTGCCAGCTTAAATTTGTGCGATTTCTCATGGTCTGTCCGTGCAGACACGCCTACATGACTTTGTCTGTAGTTGTTTCGAAATGGGATCGCAAAGCCTGCCGGCGTCAGACCCTGTCTGGTCAGTTCCTCATTCCTACTTCAGGGCCCCCATCGCCAACATGCACGGTCGAGACAGCAACAGGAGCATGAGGGTTTGGTCCCTCAGCTCAAGAAACCCCGAGGTTCAGCCGTCTATGTTCCGTAACGGAACGGTGCAAAATGAGCCAGACGTGGAATACTTTGTCGATTCGGAAGAAGAGTATCTCAGCAATCAGCGAAAACGAAAGCGGGACAGTAAACATGACGCTAGCGACGGGAAGAGATACAAAAACCGCGCAACGCCTGTTCAAGTGCCTGTGGAGCATAGGCCCCAAGCGATGAATGATGGTGACCTCCCCAGTCTAGTTGCATCGGTGATGGACCTGCTCCATGGAAACGATGATGCTGGGGGCGACGGGGCGGCTGGGCGGGGGCCCATCACGAGAAGCCGCGCTTCGAAACAACCTCGAGAGCTCACAACGCCTCAAAGACACAACACCCCGGCTGTACCCATGATGGAGACATTCGATGACCGAGCGGAGTATCCCGTCGAGGCCCTCCTCGCCAAAGCAAAGATCGGGCGTCGCGTCTACTACAAGGTCAAGTGGGAAGGCTACGACACCAGCCAGAGCAGTTGGGTGAAGATGAAAGACATCGGAGACGAGGCGATCGAAGCATTCAAAATGGGTGGAAAACGCGGTGTATTCACGTTCGATAAGATCATCGCAGCGGCGGAAGGGGCAGCAAACAACGCTTCGTATCTGATACAACTTAGACTTGGGGATCAAACCGACACTGCGGAGGTGGATGCATCAGACTTGAGCGCCGCAGAGATCGCGAGATTTTGGCTACAGGGCGCCTCAGAAGAATTACAACCGTAAACGAAATCGACTTCTGAGCCCGATAGAAAGATGATACGCTCAGGTCGTGATACAGCAGTAACACCCGAATCTTCACCGGTTTCGCAGCGAAACTTGACGAGAGTCGCCATCTAAACCGGTCCAGTATAGGGACTATGCTCCAACAACCTAAAAAAAACCAGTAGGGTTATGTAATGCCAGGAAGAGTTATATTTCACAGCTCGCCTATTACTGTAAGCAGTTCTTAGTGGCTGTTTGATAGGTAGATATTTTTAGATATCGGTGGCTGCACTATTCGCTGACCTCAGCTGCAGCGTAGAGTGAGATATTTATAGAATGTGGGCGTCTGCATTTGGATGCGGCGTACTTAAGCTGAGCCTTCCTCACCTTTACACTACTGTATTTCACGCCTCTTCGTAGCTCAACACTATGCTTCTGCCAAACACTCTTCAGCTGTTTTCCTTTGACCACGCCGTGCGAAGCCGACAGTTAACGCAGATTTGCAGCCTTGCAGGCGCCATTAACGTGACAGGCACGGCTGCAGCTGGGCCTCGGATGAGCGTCGTTATTCCGTTCGACAATCAGTGGCAGTCTATTCGTAAGTTTTGCGACTGATTGAATGAGACAGGCTGACACTAAGCTGGGTAGCCGCCGTAATGGACGTGAGCCTGACGGCTGTATCCTGGCCCGGGTTTCCCTCTGTGGACTGCCAGTTCCGTGGTACTATGGGCGACGTGTGCATTCAGCAAACGTCCTTTGAGAACTTCCAGGCGGTCTTTAGCGTTGGGCCTCCGCAAGTCATCACGAGCATAAGATGCATATGTGATGATCGCAAGATGCCACTGCGTGCTTAAACTGCGGACCCCACTGCGTAGATAGAATACTGCGTGTGAGCTACAACCTATAAGTAATAGAACATATACTTGCAGTCTTATTTCTCAATCTGACTTGTGGCGCGGGCTTGCTAATAACCTAAATAGAAACTTTAGTCCAATGAGAAGCCTACTTATGGAAGAGCGGCTTTCTACTACTATTAACTCTCTGTGGGTAGTAATCAAATTATTACACTAGCTCCCATTAGTACAGAAACAGTACCATCCACGACCGTAACTCAATCGGTGACAATCAAGAGTGATCTTAGTATAGGTATCGCTATGTGTGTACATGGCGTATTCCAAGCCTCGCCCCGAAACAGGCCTCTGTCGTTTTCAGCCACCCAAGCCCGGCTTCACGATCTTTTGACAGTCTCGCCTTCGTTGCTTTTACGGCGAAAACAAATTGTTTCTGCGGCAGGACTCGGTTGGTCCAGAATCTTCCATGATGTCAGGAAATAAAAGTCAAATTATGACGGGGATATTGGTAGTCTCACTATGTGATTGGTGTTTCTCGTTGTCTCCCTTGAGGAAGACCTAGCATACCGCGCTAGATCTATTGGCGGACCCAAGATAGGCTCTTCATTGTCGTCATTTTGTGTGGGCTCCCCAGTTTCATCTGACCGGCAATCAAAACAATATAACAGAAGATAAAGACGAATAGAGGACCTAATAGCAGGGGCATCATCTACATGTGCCATTCTAGCAAGATGCTGCTGGGAATAACGTGTCTGCTAAAGTAAAGGAGAATTTAAGATAGCGAAGGTAATATTTCTTTATAGTGTGGGATGCTTCACTCTTTATACTCAAATAAAGGGGCATAGCGCCTCAAGAGGGCGGAAACTGAACCCAGCTGTCGTGCCATTGATAAAAGGGGCGACATGATGAAAATCTCTCATGGCCCTAGGCATGAATGAATAGGGTCTGTTAAAGTCACTAGACTAACAGGGGACTTGAAACAGTCACTCCTAAATGAAAATACTGCCTGCCGTTTTAGCAGCTGGGCGGACAGCCATCATGAACATGGTGATTTACGGATATTGCCACGCGCCGTGCCACGATTCAACTTAACACTAGTGATATCATACATAACGCATGATATCTGATAGGCAGCAGGAATATCAGTGTACCCCAGAATATAAGACACAGGGGGACAGGCTCGTCAAGGTTCTGTATCATTTAGACAGGCTTTCCAATCAAGCTACAGACGTCGCTTCTTGCCTATCCGCTTTTCTTCTACGTTCAGAGAGCGCTTGCGACTTCGCGTCGGACTCGTCGGGGTGTCATCTGCATTGCCAAAATGGTTGTTCCACCCCTGGCTGTCTAAGAGACCACGTAAAGTGAAGGGTGATGAACTGATCGAGACCGGCTCCCACTCACAACCGAGGCCGCTAACCCGCAAGGCGATGGGAAACTCGGCGTCGAGATCACGTACGTTCAGCTGGATGGACTGCTGGAAACGTGTGTTTCTATAATTAACGCTCTTTCTCTGCAGGGGCACCACCACGCCTTGGACGAAGAACTCAGCTCCGCCACCAGCGAGGGACATAATGAGGTGATGTAGGTCAGTGCCTGGGTCGAGGTTGCAGACGATGCGACCCACACACGTCGTACTAGACCGGTTTTTCATCGGCCGGGCCGTCAGCTCGAAATAGAAGAGCGTCGACAGCAGCGCCCTGGTGACCGCGTCAATCTGCTCGCCGTCCTGAAATGCTGCCGAAGTTTGCGACCTTAGACCTTCAATAGCGTCCAGATCATCCAAGGCTGGCACGGGACCTTCTAGCCTCAGATTACAGCGAAAGTCTTTCTTTCCGTCCATCAACGCAGGTCCATCCTCAAGCGTACATCGGTCATATGCAGCCTCCCCGTCCATGAAAGAATCGACTACATGAAACAGGCTCGAGACATAGCCACGAAGTGTGTCGAAGACGCCTGAGGGCCTGCCCGCCCGTTTGGGAGCCTGTGTGGTCGTTGGAGAAACGGGAGACGTCGGCCGGGCGTCCGTGTACCCGGTCCCTAGAGAGAGGGTCACACCCCGGCGGGCGCCGGGCCATAGAGACCGGCTCTCGCATAAGGCCGTCCGCTTCGGGCAGTTTTCCCCGCAAATCGCGCCGTCCTGCAGCTTACCTACCCGGGGGACAGAGTGGGGCCAGAAAACCCTGCAATGCACGAGTCAGCCATGGTGGTCACACTTCTCAGAGGGTGGAAGCTTACCCGGGAGCTGCCGTCGTGGCCCTTGCGCTTAGGAGACGTCAGCGTAAGCCAATAACATAATCATAGAATGACAGAATGGTCCAGTAGTACTCACGCGTCATACACACTAGCCCGATCGGGGGGTCCTGTGGCCCGGATGTGTTGGTAGGTGCCCCGGTGCTCATCGGACCCGGCTCCGTTATAGTTCGACAACAGATACCCACCCCGCGGCACGCCGGAGGCTGTGACTGCAACCTTTGCTCCCCTCGCCGTTGCTGCGCAATGATCCAGCAGCTTCTTATCCCCTAAGGCGTTTCGCAAGAAAGTGTCAATGCTCTCGGAGGGGTATAGGGAGCCAAATAGGTATATCGTCAGCAACCGTAGAGCGCGTCCCTGCAGCCATCCTGGTAAGGGTAGACGAGGACGAAAAACGCTGGCCGACAAGTTGCGAAGCATGTTCATGCAGCAGGACACCGAAAAGTCTTTCATGACTGCACCTAAAGCAATGAGGCCGCCTAGGAATGATAGGTGTTAGCATCACATGCAGTGGCAGACGCAGGACGAACATGGCACGATGCAAAGATGCAAGGATTCAGATAGCAAGAGAGGGCAACAGCATGCGCTGACGGCCAGCGGCTTACCAGAGCTTGTACCCACTACTAGATCGAAGTGGTTTTGGACCGGAAAGTTGGGTAGAAAGGATGACAGCCTCTTCTCGAGAAGCTGCAGGATCTGCAGTGGAATGATGCCTCGAACCCCGCCTCCATCAATGCTTAGGACGTTAATGCCCTTGGTTTTTGGCTTGACTCTGTATTGCAAGGTCCCGACTGATCTGAAGCAGAGAGGGCAGGCGTTGATGACGAACGAGTCAGGTCCAGTTTTCTCACCAAAGCGTCGGGCGTCAACGGCACAGACAGCATGCCCGCATGCTAACGCGTATTCGGGCGTTCTGCAGAGACAGACCAAGCAGTCTCGATCACTGTAGATGTTTCTCCACCGGCGCGCATACGCCCGCATGAACTTGTGCTGGCCCTCGACCCGTCCGGCATCGGTCCATGTGCGCCGTGGGCGTCGTGCAATTATGCTCCGCAAAATGGCCTCGTACTTCTTCGGCATACCTAGCGCCGCCAGAGCTCCCACGAAAACGGTCTTGTACAGCGAGCGATATACCTGTTCGGGCGCGAATTCTGGAAGGTCAGCACGTGTTCGGGCGTAGACGACAGGGGATGGAAGTGACAAACTATGCATTCCTGGAGGGAAGGCATCCAGCATCATGGCGGAAGCAACGTGAGGCAATACAAACGTGGCGAGTGCGGCTTCTTCGTTGGCAAATCTGCGGATGAAGCGTTCCATCGAATGTTGCATCTTACGCGGCACCGGGTTGCGCGCTCTCGTCGCCCGCACAATATCGAACGGTTGGCCATTCACGTACGAGGTATACGCAGACTCGGCCAGTGTGGCAAAGTGGCGACTGTTGAAGAGGAGACTGTTTGCAATCCTATGTCTGCGAACGATATCTGACTCACTCTTCATATGATCGCGCAGACGACCATACTGGTATTCGGCAGAAACGTCCACCCCGACGGGCAGAGCGTAGACGCCGACAGCCGAGAACCTTGCTTCAAGCATCTTCGCAGCCGTCTTCCTACGAATTGCGTCTAGCAGCTGCGAACGAATTTTGTCCTGATTCTGTCCTGGGCTAGTTTTCACGATGACCACCAGACGGGGCAAGGGGAGGGAATCCTCGTGCTGGTTCGGCGACCACGACGCAACTACTTTAGTAACCATGTCAAGAGCTGCTGAATCGGGCAGAAACACGCATACGACGTCCGTCAGGATGCCAAGCACGCCTGCATAAGCTGACACTGGCGCTAAAGAATGGGTATCCACATCGTGTTTGAGTTGATCACCGATAGAATTGGATGCAGGCACGTCCAGGCTATCCTCCTCGACGGTGATGTCGGCATACAGAAGCGGACGTTCAGTAGTGACATCCCCCGCCTGCCGATCAACGTGTAGATGAACATCACCGAACGTCCGCCCAGCCGGCTTCGACGTGGTCAGCCAGCGCAAGGCGGCATCTTTGCCCTTAGAACCGATGCAGCAAAAGAGACTGGGGTAGCCGCGGTTGCCCTCAAGCCTTTCGGCAAGAAGCGGAGTCGAACTGACAGTATGGACATGGTTTCTACGGCGAAGCTGAAGCCAGCAGCTGTCTTGTTGACTTCTCATCCTTGACGTAATTTAGGAAGGACTCTGGAACTGAAACATGCCGTGCAATTTTGCAGTCCAATATAAGCATAGATGATAGTGGTCTGGCATGTTGCGCCTGGCATGTCACTCTATAATTTATAAATAGAAACTTTGCTTTGTTCTATTTCTGAAACTTCAACAAGCCTAGCCCTATTTCTGTACTGTAGAGTACTTGGTTGGGATAAAAATAACTTCTTGGTACTGGGTCGGTACAGTATGATCTATATATAAAGTAGGAGTACTCTGCCGCTGGCAGCTTTTCTGGAATGCAGAATAACAGCGGATATATTATTTCTTGCAACTAGATCAGTCTTCGCTTGCCGATGCCCCTTGAAGGGAGGAGCCGGACGGAGGGAGGCTTGGTAATCTACTCTTTTCGCGTCGAAATATATCCATCTAGTTTCCATCTTCATAGCTCTATACTTAGGGCAGGATCAGTTTCAATCAATAGGAAGGGCTCCTTCTGTTCTTGATGTCGGCCGACACATGCCTGGCTTACGAGATGATTACGGCGTCCAGTCCTTCTCAGCCCACAGGCTTACCAGCTGCAATACACAATAGTGCTAAATTGATTCAGGATGCACTGCAGAATCGAAGCCAAGTGAAAAGCCTTCTGTTGCTCTGCGGCATTGTTTCTAACGAGCTGCAGCTGCGACCCGCAGTTGTGACCCGCATGCCAGGAACAGACCATGCCCATTACAAGTCCCACATCTTGCCTCGCTTACCTCTCAAGACCCATCATGCTTATCATGAAGCGGACTCTATCATAGCACAAGCCAAGTGTGAGCCAAATTCTAAGTCGCTGCCATCATGCTTTTCGGTAGCAAACATTCATCGCCACCACGTCAACTCTCTGCGGCCCACTCAGAATGGCGTCCGTGTTTTTAAGTCCAACGAGAAACTACATTGGGTTGATACACTCTAACCTCGGCCTTGAACACTGCAGCCCTACATTATCAACAGCATCACACAAAGAACTGAAAGCACGAAAGTAGTTCCGACATGGAGAGCCCTTACACAGACGATGGAGCTTTGGTGGCAGATGTAGGAATCATTGGCGCCGGCTTCAGCGGCTGTTCCGCTCTCCACAAGCTCCGGCTACTGGGGTTCACAGCAAAGATCCTCGAGGCAGGGAGTGATTTCGGAGGCGTGTGGCACTTCAACAGATATCCAGGGGCTCGCGTGGACTCAGATACCCCATCGTACCAGCTTAATATCGCCAAAGTGTGGGAGTCGTTCAACTTCACTGAGCGGTACCCCAGCCACAAAGAGCTCAAAAAATACTTTGCCCACGTGGACGACACTCTCGACCTGCGAAAGGATACAGTCTTCAATGCGAGGGTGAAGGAAGTACGCTACGATGTGCGGGCTAGAACATGGTCGCTGTCGACCACAAACGGCCTCAGGTTGACGTGCCGCTTCGTCGTGTTCGGCACCGGAAGCCTGACCAAGCCGTACGTACCCGCTTTTCCGAAAATGGATGAGTTCGCCGGGCAGGTCATCCATCCTAGACACTGGCCTGACGGCCTTGACGTGAGAGATAAGAGGATCGGAATCATCGGTCAAGGTGCAACCGGTTTGCAGATTGTGCAAGAGCTAGCGAAACAGGATTGCGAACTGAGCGTGTTCGTACGAAACCCATGCATTGCGGTGCCGATACGTCAGCGAAGCTTATCTTTCGAGGAGACGGAGCAGATGAAGAATCTGTACGAGGGGATCTTCTTCAAGGCAAAGTACGGCTCTGCGTCCGCGCTCCCCTATAACCAGAGCTGCGGCAAGTTTGAAGAAGCCACCGAGCTGGAACAGCAAGCCCGATATGAGCGACTTTGGGCCAGGGGCGGACTGGCGCTGACGTGGTCCAACTATGTCGACATCATGAAAGACGAGGCGGCCAACAGCAGTCTTTACAACTTCTGGGTGCAGAAGGTGAGATCGCGCATGTCAAACCGCGAAAAGATGGACATCGTCGCCCCTCTACGTCAATCCGAGCATTTTAGGTGCCGGCGGGTCAATCTAGAAGAAGACTACTACATGAATATCTACGACAAACATGGCGTGCGGCTCCAAAAAAGGTGGGGCGCGGGCATCTCAACATACCTCGGCATGGTTGCTGACGGACTGCCCAACGCGTTCTTCTTGTACGGGCCGCAAGCGCCTACTAGCCAGGCGAATGCGCCGCCGTTCATCGAGTTGCAGGTGGACTGGATCGCGGCGGTCCTTCGGAAGCTTCGCGCAGAAGGTCTCAAATCGTTTGAGGTATCTGTTGATGCCTGTCGAAAGTGGAAGGAGCAGGTCAAGTCCGAATTTGAGAAGAGCCTGATGAAGGAGAGCCGTGCGTGGTGGACGGGGGCCAACATACCCGGCAAGACGCAGGAGCCAATGATCTACTTCGGCGGGGTCAAGCAGTGGACGCAGGAGTGTCGACAGGCCTTGACGGATTGGTCTCGGTTCTCAGTGGAGGGCGTGTAAGCAAGAAGTGAGGAACGACAGAACGTTCTAAAGGACGGAGAGGGCGGGTTCTGCTATAGAATCCTGCGCGCGACCGATGAGAGGATAGACAGTACCAATAGATCTCGTAGTAGCGGCGAGCTTGCTGATGCTGTTTGATCCTCAATGCAGTTCTTCAGCTGCGACGAGTCATCGTAAAACGTAATCAAACTGTGATACGAATGTGAAATAAAGTAAGCTGCACTGTGATACTTACGTGGCTATATCACACTAACTGTACGTTTCCTGCAAAGAAGTTGTCCCATACATATAGCACATGGCCACCATCGATCACAGCACACACTGGATCTACGAAGTCACGCTTGCACAGCAATATTATGGCGGAAGCTGACTGGTCTGCCTGACAAAGTATGTACAAGCTTCTGCTTGCCTCTCTCCCTCTCCGATAGTACCCTGTTCTTCCCTTCCGTCCTCGTCGCTATGGAAAACCAATCTAGGAATCGTCCTACCCGAAGACAGCCGTATCCTCATTCTTTTCATTCCCCCTCAGAGACATTTTGGTTGTCGTCTCTCAGAATCCTGGATACGTCTCACGACAGGCATATACGAGAACTCGCGCGTGATCTGGCCGATGAGAACATCGGATTAGCACACATTCGCAGGATCACTAGAGACGATGCAATCAACCCTCATACACTAAGGACGACTGTACTGCCGTTCCTCGAAACCGTCTGTCACCCTACCCTTCTTCGATCCAACCACGGCCGAGCTCACATGCAGCGAGTTTACAGCTGCCTGTATGGCCGTGGTGGGTCTCGTATCCAGACGTTGATGACGAGCTTGCTGAAGTGTATTGATGTGTTGGATGAAGTAAACATAGCCGATCCTGCGACAGCTAGATGTTTAGAATTGATGATCTCAATTCTTCAGGGCGTATTTGACAGGCATGCGACGTTTCGGGATGGGAGATTCATCCTGTTGTTGGACGGAATAGAGCTTCGTCTGCTACGTCGGAATTTATGGAGACAGCCCGTGGCTGGTCTGATGTCTTTGTTGAGACAGATGACATTCCTACGTCGACGAAACTTGGCGTGTTTGCGAAGGCGTTATCGCCATCGTTGAGGTCTTGCTGGCAGTTGTCCCTTTCTAGTCCATGCCAAAATGGCAATGGTGGGTGTTGATAAGGCAGCAACAGAACAGACAACTACAGCAGCAGAATACTAGAATCATCACGAACGGAAATGCGAGGAATGATAATAGCAGTGAAGCATCTTGACTATAGAGCGAGACCATTCTCATTATCAACTATGAA